>CATOHL010000216.1:0-18686 GCA_951800025.1 Oligia strigilis | reverse complement strand
GAACTGTATTTTCGAAGGATCTAATTATTATTATTATCTCCTTTATTCAAATAAATTCTTATAAATTATATTTTTAAATATTAGTATAAAGAAATATAAAAACATTTAAAAATATAAAAAATAGTAGCCCACCGGTATCGGGAACAGGGTCCAAGCTACCGGCGGTCAGGGCTCCAGAGAGAGGAACCTCCTAACTATTCGGGCCGTGTCCAGAAGTACCGCTTTCTGGATCAAGCCCTTGATCCAGCTGCCCAACGAGAGCCTCCTCAGGTGTTGGTCGAGGCTCTTGGCTATTAGACCATTGGCTGTCACGACTATCGGCACAATGATCGCGGAGTCCACATCCCACATGTCGACAACCTCGCGAGCCAAGTCAAGATACTTGATTTGTTTATCTTTCTCGGCTTTCACGAGGTTCCCATCATGCGGGACGGTTATGTCAACAATCATTGCGCGCCGCTCTGATCGATCCACCACCACTATATCAGGCTTATTGGCAACAATAGTCCTGTCAGTGATGATGGATCGATCCCAATATAATGTGATATTACCATTTTCGAGAACTGGGTCGGGCACATACCTGTAGTACGGCACCTCCGATTCCACAAGGTTGTATTTCAGAGCAAGTTGCTGATGGATTATCCTGGCTACAAGGTTGTGTCTATGCAAGTACTCTTCGTTAGCTAGACGAGAACACCCGGAGATAATATGCCTGATTGATTCTCCCGGCCGGTGGCATGCCCGACAGATGTCAACCGTGCCGTCTTTCACAATAAATCTCCGGTAATTGTTCGTCATCATAACTTCGTCCATAATTGCACAGACAAAACCTTCAGTTTCCCCAAAGAGGTCACCGAAACGCAGCCAGGCTACGGACGCTAGTAGATCAACATCGGGTCCATGTAGGGCCCGGAAAAAGCGTCCGTGAAGCTCCTTACTCTGCCATACCTCCATGCGATCATTAGTGTCAAGCACTACTGGCTTGCGCCAGTTCTCTTTAGCCAAGGAGAGCGGGGTGAGGCCCTTGTCCACGGCGACTACATCTCGATGCATCCCCACGTCGGTTTCTAGAAAATATTCCCTGAGACTGCATATCTCGCGATTGTGGAGGGCCTTAGCGTTTAAAAACCCTCGACCTCCACACTTTCGCGGGATATACAGCCTCATTACCGATGACCGTGGGTGATGCATTCGATTTGCAGTCAGCAACGTACGGACACTCCTATCCAGGGCGTCGAGTTCGGTCTGAGTCCATTTGAGTATGCCAAAAGAGTACATCAAAACCGGCATGACCCAACCGTTGAAGGCGCGCACCTTGTTTCCGCCTGATAGAAGACTATTAAGTACTTTTTTCAGGCGGCCAAAGAAGCGCTCCTTCAACGATTGCTTCATGTCAGTAACATTGATGCCTAACGCTTCCGACATACCCAAATACTTATAGGTTTCGGATGCGGAGAGGGTTCTAAGGTTTGTGGAATCCGAGAGTTGGGTTCCCACGGATTCAACAATCTCCCCTCGCTTTACATGCATGACCGCACATTTGTCCACACCAAATTCCATCCTGATGGCGCTACTGAAAGTTTGAGTTACTTTCAGTAGCTCCATCAGTTGCAAATTGTTGGGGGCAAAGAGTTTTAGGTCATCCATGTAGAGGAGGTGCGATATAACCTGACCACCTCTCCTCAACCGATAGCCTAGACCTGAATCCTCCAGCAGCGTGCTTAGAGGATTCAAGGCTAAGCAGAACCAAAGCGGACTCAAACTATCACCCTGAAATATGCCTCGCTCGATCCTTATCGGTTCGCTATTCCTCTGAATATTTCGACATCCTGGATATCGAAGGACCGTCCTCCATTGCCCCATACACGACATCAGGAAGGTGCGCAGAGTTGCATCTACTTTGTACAACTCCAACACCCTCATGAGTCATGTATGTGGCACCGAGTCATAGGCCTTCTTATAATCTATCCAGCATGTCGACAGATCCTTTCGGGAACGACGAACCTGTTGGCTAATGGCCATATCAATGAGGAGTAGCTCCTTAGTACCCCGGGACCCGTTCTTACATCCATTTTGAGAGACAGACATGATGGAGTTGGTGTCTATATGTTTGTTAATTTTAGTTCTCAAAATGGATGTAAGAACTTTATAGACCGTCGGTAAACAAGTGATCGGTCTATAATTTTTGGGATCCGCGGTACTACCTGATTTATGAAGCAGGTGGGTTATTCCTGTCGTTAGGAACTGGGGCAGCGACCCTGACTCTAAGGCTGACTGGAACTGGGATGCCAAGCAGGCGTGCGACCCTTGGAACCATTTTATCCAAAAGTTGTGCAGCCCGTCCGGCCCTGGAGATTTCCAGTTAGGCAACGGTCGGACTGCACGAGCAACATCTTGGGGGCTGATGGTAAGTACCCCCATTTCTGGTATTAGATCGCACGCTCGCTCAATCTTCCCAGTCCAATCACCCTCGGTGTGACTGACAGGCACCGACCAGATGTTTCGCCAGAATGAGCACATGGCGTCATCATCCGGTAGGCACGTGTCAGTAACACCTTGGTCCGGTCGCTCCCAAGCCCTATAAACCCACCTTTCATCACTCTGGAATGTGCGATTCTGAGTGTATCGCTCCACTCGCCGCCTGTACCGACGAATACGGTTAGCCCATGCATACACTTTCTGCTTCAGGAAGTCGATGCGCTCCGTGACACAAGACATATAGTTTTGAGGACTGATATCAGTCCCCAAGAATGCCCGTCTCACAAAGCGCATCACTCTAGGGCGAGTATTGCCCTCCCTGAAGCAGATTAGTTTGCCAATGAGCGCTCTGGCCCCACCAATACGGCGTTCAATTCTGCACTGCCAAGCTGGTACGGCTGGTTTCGGTCGTGTAGCTCTAGAGTCATTGGCAAATTTGACATGAGCTACACGACATGCCGCTGCAGCCGCGCAGTACAGAATCGAATGAGCATCGGTGAGGTCTTCGCAGCCATCAAAATAGTTTGACAACTGCGAATCCAGAACCGCCACCAGCGCCCTATTTTTGTTATGCATGGGCAAACGAGGTAAGCGTGGCCTAAGTTCGGGTGACATGAAGCGATATTCCTGAATCGCATCCTCCAAAGCACTCCTCAATTCCTCATTACATTGGGTACTTACGTTTGTAGCCCTGTCATTACTCCCCTCGTCAGCATGACTTGTATCAGACTGCGGTAGTAGTACAGCAGTCTGCGACTGGGGGGTGATGACATGGCTACTCTGCATTTCACTTCGCAGGCGATCAAGTACAGTGTCATCCAACATATGGTTACGCTGAATGACACGCACCTGATCCGATAATCGTTGTGCCGAAACGTTGACAGCTGGTTCAAGCACCTGAAACAGAGAGAGCATCCGAACACGGTACGCGGTCAGATTGTTTCCCCCCTCTGTAGCCCCATAGTATGAGCGCATGACATTTTCATTGATGGATCGTGTCCATCTCATGCGCTGCACACTTCCGCCGGGAGCTGGGACCCTATCAGAGGCCGGTGGGCCTCGATAGGGTCCTCGTCCTAAGCCGTCCGGCGGCCGGCGTCCTCCCCGTCGACGAGCAGGTGGTGGCGTCGTGGGCGGAGAGAAATACTCGTCGCTCGAGCTCGACGCAACTGCCGCGGTCGGTGTCGTCACAGCGCTCACAGTGGGGCTGGATACCGGCGGCGGCGAGGCGGAGCTGAGCGAAGAGTCCGGAGGTGGAAGGCGTGCGAGACGTCTAGCGGCGGCAGATCGTGTCAACATTTTCGTATTTTCTATTTTCCTTCTTCGTTTTTATCGGAGGTGACATGAC
Source organism: Oligia strigilis (assembly GCA_951800025.1). Taxonomy (NCBI): domain Eukaryota; kingdom Metazoa; phylum Arthropoda; class Insecta; order Lepidoptera; family Noctuidae; genus Oligia; species Oligia strigilis. The sequence goes on along the minus strand of CATOHL010000216.1, from coordinate 14,860 downwards.
AAATGTCACCTCCTCTGGTTCGGCAATTTTTGATTTAAATTTATCAAAATTATGGTCATTGTAAGTACTATTTTATGGTATGGTATTATATGGTATTTGGGCTATGGCTGTAGTATTTTAAAATACTTCTAAAAACTGCTTTTATAAATTGATTTCGGAAAATGGTTCAAAATGACGACTCGTTGACATTGGTGTATTATAATTATTATTCATTTTAATTTAATTTACTTTTTAATTATTTAATAATATTAAAATAGTTGGATTTATCATTAACAATGTGAAAATCAATGATATTGTCACTTCTTTCAGATAACCATGTTATTATGTCCTTTGTTTATTTTTACACATATTATTTTACATTTTTAAATATTTCTTAAAAATAAATATATATAAAAAATATTTCAAAATATAAAAAAATAGTAGCCCGCCGATATCGGGAACAGGGTCCCATTATTATGTTATTATATTTTTTTTTTAAATAAAAAAACATTTTTAAAAAATACGACTTGTGCTAACCCTAGCGCCTAAATTTCAGAATCCTGTAAATTCGAGATACCATAAGATTTGGATATGATATTTTAAATTGGTACTTCTTAGTGTCAAAGCAACAGCTTGTCTCGATATTGAATCCAAATGCCATGAAATAAGCCCATAAAAAAATAAAAACGAAAATATGTAATATTCGATGTTACACACTACACGGGTTCAATAAAAATTGAGAGTTTGCTTGATAATTTACTTTATATAAAGCATCAAGTAATTGCAATCAAATATATAACAAAAACGGATTGGATCTAAAGTTATTGCGATTTCTATGGTTTTTATGGAAAACATAGAAAAAAAATGAAAAAAATTATATCTCTAGATTGGGACAAAATTGTCACACGGGTATTTTACTCTTACTTTTAAAATAACCTGTTCTATCGGATATGTTAATAAAAAGGGGATGTCCGTTTTTCGAGGCAATAACAACACTGTGAGACGCCAGCACATCAAGTTACTACATTCTGTCAGATTTCTTTAATAGATTTTCGACTTTATTGCTAAAGCATAAGGTTCAAGGTTGATTGGGAAAATCTGACAGTTTCGGGTAGGTTGACCTGCTGGCGTCTGTACATTACCATGTAAACTTCCACCGAAAATTGGTTTGAACGAGATCTAGTAAGTAGCCGCCAGTGAAAATTTAAAAACATATGATGGTACGGAACCCTCGGTGCGCGAGTCCGACTAGCTCTTGCCCGGTTTTTTTAAATGTATTTTTAGCACTTTTTGCGGTATATACAACAAAGATACAATAACACTCGCGCGGCGACTTCAAACGGGCGCGGGCGCATCCGAAATTCCAGAGCGGAACAAAACGCGTCACAGGCAGGCAGGAAGTCCGGTGACTCCGGTGACACACTGACCGCGTAACCAAGACACGAGTACAGGTTTCGACAAGTAAGACGGAGGTTACACGTTCATTCTGATGTCAGTTCAGTCCAAAGAGTATAATAATATAGAGGGAAAAGAGAGCCCTCTTACGAGATAAAATTGCAAACCTATTTGATAATACGCCATCTGTAACTTGGCCCCAAACAAATCACATACCTACATAGACATAGCTACCTATATATATATTATATAGCTTTATATGCATCATGACAACATGTTCTAAATTAGAACGTTTCATCCTATCTCTGTAACACATTCTAGTAGAACATGTTACAGAAATAGGACGAAACAAAACAGTCCCAAAGGAATGAAAATTGTTGCCAATTATCCCAATGTATAGAGCGCACAGAACAAAGCGTCTATAACGCACAGTAACGTACAAAAATTTCGGAGTAAGGTCCCAATAGTAAGGGGAGGCGCACAAGGCTCAACGCGACGCACTTACTTATGGTAATTACAACGAAATACAACAATACGGATCGGGAACTACAAAATGCGCTTACGCAGAATCAAAGAGTATAATAATATAGACGCAGAATGCAGCAAACCGCCATATTGTTATTGTGATTGTTTATTTTCTTTCAGTTCAAGAACTGTCACTTTATACCATCATAGGTAGAATCTGGCACCAGGTCTTTTTAAATAAAGCTGATATTTGTACTATAGCGAATAGTATTTCATTTATGTGTCTATTTCAATTTGTAAGAAGAGTTTAATATTTTTCTCTTACTTATCTCCAATTAATATTACATCAATAATATTATTTTAAATAAAAAAAATCATTTTTTTCAATTTCATGATATAGCGCCATCTGTTGATAATTTGAAGTACCTAAATAGTACTTGGGCCAAGTTATAGATGGCAACTCTTTCTTTACTTCGCTGTCAAAATGTACGTAGTGTCACCCCCGGTCAGAATGACGGGAAACTGATTGTATAACACGTAGACTGATGGAATGATGGTCCAGAATGATGATTATTTAAATACTAGCTTCTGCCCGCGACTTCGTACGCGGATGCTGTTGCTAATGCCAGCGATACGTTGTCGCTGACAACGACATGACAACGTAGTTGTCAAAATCGAAGATCTGAAACGTCTGATGTCGAATTCTAAGAGCCCGGGGACTGGAAAACACCGGGGTGAGCGAGACGATTCGAGACGTCATTTTCAGGCAATAATGAACCAATAAGCTGGTAAACTTGGCCTTGCACTTTGAATGTTGGCATAAATGGATCTTCTGAAATCTGCTTCGCACCAAAATATGTCATTTGAAAGGCATTATTATACGAACGGATGTTGTCCAAGAAATGTTTTGACTGTGGATGGTCACCAGTGATCTTAACATTTCTGGAGGATTTTGAAATATTTCAATATGTACTTTCCCACCTGAGCAACACATAGATACCGTTTGTTTCTTTTTGCCATTTTAACAGCTTCACAAAAAGTACAATTTTGAACCACACCTCCGATGGCGGAATATGTGGTGTAGTCAATCATAGGAGTATACGTAAATGCACTCCGTTCCTTATCAACCCAAGGAAGGTCGCCATGCCCTACGGCTATATCTTGAGACACATCCGATTCTTCAGATGATATCGACATTCTGTTCAGAGATGTCGAAGTTGATCAGAATTCATACGTTCGTTGCGCTCTTCTTGTCTTTTCATGCCGTACTCCAGCAATTCTTTCTCTCTCACTTTCTAACTGATTATGAAAATTTTGTTGTGTGCGTGTTCGGGACAATGTAAGATAATCTCTATCAGTAGTTAGTCGCGCATCACGTTCATCACTTGTTTCAAAAGACCTGTTAGTAGATGAGCGAATACGCTGAAAACTCAAGCGTGATTCTGTATCGGTAAACGTTTCCGATTCGCGAGGCAATGCATGTCGTTCACAATCAGCGGTCAGTCGCCGCAGAGGTTTCCACGGATCGAGTTGCAGCCTGATGTTCTCGAACAGCATCAAGTCACTCCTGACGCTCTCCGGTAGATTCTTGGGATCTTATGATCCTCAATCTTTTAGCCCCTTTGGAACATTGGGAAAGATTTGACCTCTTTCTAGGCATGGTTATAGTTTTATTGTGAAGAAGATACCTGATCAATTAAAATCTAAGTGACTGCTCCTCTGCGTTACCGGGTAGCGTATTGCCATTGTGTATATCAGTACAGACACCCATAGTCTGTACTCGATCACTTTATGCTCTTAAAAATAACAAATACTCTAAAGCAAACTACGTATGACTACAGACCAGTCTGTATAAGTATACAGTTTGCTTGCATATTTTTAAAGCAAACTACGTATGACTACAGACCAGTCTGTATAAGTATACGGTTTGTTCGCATATCGTCAGTTGCAGGTTCAATTGGGGTAATTGACAAAACACGACTTTTCAGTAGAAGCATTTAAAGGTTTTTTTCGTTTTAAATTTAACATAACTTTTTTTGTGTGTGGCCTTTTTTTGATCTGTTTTGACAGAATAGCTTAGAATTCACTAAGTTTTCAGCCTAAACATGAAATTAGCTCATATACTCTCCATTTTCGGAAATAAATTTCAGTTACACCATTTTTTTTTCAAACTTATGACAGTTACACCAGTTTGACCTCAAGATTTCTTAAAATATTTCAGGTCGAAATGGTGTATGGCTACTAAAATAATAAGTTAAGGCAATTCATTTTGATGTAAGAGATGGTGTATTACTTTGTTGTTTGATGTTACTTTAGTTAAGATGCATATAATAATAAATAAATAAATAAACACCTGATGTCGATTACGCTAATTTTACTGTACTTAATTTTAAATGTTGTTTAATGTACCTACCTAGCCTACCCGAAATTTATGGTTTTATGTGGCAATGTTACAGGTACCCTTCCAAATTATTATACAAGGACAATGTTTTGAAATCTGCAGTTGGTTGCCAACAAGGTGACCCTCTCGGGCCAGTCATTTTCAGTTTGGCTATTCATCCAATTATTCAGAAACTAAATTCAAAATTTAACGTGTGGTATTTAGACGATGGAACGCTAGGAGGTGACGTAGACACTGTTTTGAAAGATCTTCAACTCCTCAAACAGGAATTTCAATCTATTGGCTTGGACCTTAACCCCTCAAAATGTGAACTTTACCTTTCTGACAGACAATTGACTCTAGATAAATTTAATGCAATAGCCCCACAAATCAAAATTTTAGACAAAAGTTCACTGCACCTCCTAGGTTCCCCGATTTTCGAAGATAGTTTTACTCCTTTCATCGACGAAATAATTCAAAATTTCAACGAGATTTCGGACAGACTCTCCAAAATTAATTTACATTCGGCATTCACCCTGATTAGATATTGTTGTTTTGGCCCAAATTTTATGTATTTTCTACGCTCTTCCACTTTATGAAAGCAACCCCACCTCTTGGACAAAATTGACAAAATTATTCGCAGCACGCTAACGTCCATTCTAAATGTGGCCTTGGACGACCGAGCGTGGCTTCAAGCCACACTACCCATCCGTTTTGGTGGCCTCGGCGTCCGCAAAATTACCAGTATTAGCTTACCGGCGTTCCTGTCTTCTGTCCACAGCACTGAAAAGTTGACCGGGAAAATTTTAGCCCCTTGCCTAGTCGACTCTGAAGTGCCGTGCTTGACCGACGCGGTGAACGCCTGGAAAGCGGCTTGCCCGGATACAGATCGGCCCGTAAACCCATCTTCCCAGAGACAGTGGGATGAGCCGCTCTGCAGGTTGGTACGGAATAATCTTATTAATACGTCCACCAATTCTGCTGAGCGTGCCCGCCTGCTGGCTGTGGGTGAGTGGGAGTCGGGTCTCTGGCTTCAAGCACTCCCGTCACCCAACATAGGCACTATGCTGGGTGACACCACCTTCCGGCTCGCTACCTGTCTGCGTTTGGGCGCTCCTTGCGGGGCTCCGCATCGCTGTCAGTGCGGTGAAGCTGTCGACTGCCTCGGGCACCATGGCCTATCTTGTAGTAGGAGCGCAGGCCGGATAGCACGGCACGCCAGCATTAATGACATCATCCGCCGTGCTCTTGTCACCATTGTCAGGGTGCCAGCTGTTTTAGAACCCAACGGCCTGGCACGCGACGATGGGAAGAGACCAGACGGAATGACCATAATGCCCTGGAAGTTAGGCAGACCTTTGGCGTGGGATGCAACATGTGTCGACACCCTTGCGCCATCCCATCTTCCTAGCACGGTGGGCTGTGCTGGGGCGGCTGCTGCAGGTGCAGAAAACCTCAAACGGCGAAAATATTCCAACCTGATTGGGAGTTATATGTTCGAGCCGTTTGGGGTTGAAACACTAGGGCCATGGGGTCCGAGTGCCCACTTGGTTTTTCGAGATATCGCCAAGCGGTTAGTCGACTCTTCACGTGACCAGAGGGCTGGCCTATTTCTTGGCCAAAGAATTAGCATTGCCATACAACGTGGCAATGCTGCCAGCCTTTTGGGCACTGTTCCTGTTGACAGCGATGCGGACGAATTTTTTGATGCCCTATGATCATTTTGCTAATTTTTTTTTCATATAAATGTACATATTATTATTATTTTAAATAGGTATTAGCATAAATTATGTAAATATTAAATAAATTACTTTTATGTGAGCCTTAATAAGTTCAGTATCTATCACGGCGTTGGCTTCTTTATTATTATTTTCAATTTTGGTACATACTTTGCACTTATCTTTCTTTGGAATATGAACTGTGATACTCTGTTTTAAATAAGTCTTTAAATTTTCGCTCGCCTAGATATTGTTTTTGTTTTTCTTCCTGTTTGCGTTGCATCAATTGTTTTAAATTGTCTTCCATTTTTGCACAACATTTACGTCTTAAAACAAAACTCTCGAAAAATATACGCATAAACGTCTACACCAAAAGACAGATCAGCGCCGACTGATTGGGCCACTTACTTCAAAAGGACTGCGTGTAGATTTGTAAACAATCATTCTGTCTTCTACACACCTTCACTAAGCACTGTAGGTGAAAGCGCGATAGCAATAGTTTGAGCGTGCGCGCAATTATCATGCCACGCGTAACCCGCTGCAATTCGGTGAAATAATGTAAGAGGCAAACTGTTATTTCATTCTCATGCGCAAATTGGTGTAACTGACACCAAGCTTAAACCTAGTTTGAGTCAATTGACGTAACATAACTATTAGTCAAATAATGTTGATGACATTTTGGTGTATGCGATGTTACCTTTTTTTTATTTGAACAATGATTTGTGTAAGAGCAATGCCTGTGTGTCAAGACACTTACTCTAATTTTACATTTTTCGGGGCTAGAAATACACCAATTTGACTTGTACAAATGGGTAACGTAATCACTTGCAGCATTATTTAGAAGGAAATCTGAAAAAATCGCAGCTAAAATGTGTGGTGTAACCAACATTTTTTTAACGCTAGAATTTTTTCAAGTATACCATTCGAAAGAGTAGAAAAAACTAAGAAAAACTGTATACTCAACTCATTTTACGTGTTTTGTCAGTTACCCCAATTGAACCTGCAACTGACGATATGTCTAAAGCAAAATGTGACCGTGTTATTGTTTGTATTGTAGGGTATGTGGGGTCATAAGACTTTAATTATATGTTGCAGTGTACTACGTAACAATATTAAACATAACTATGTTGTACGTGTTTATATTCTCTGAGGGAAGCTTCGTGCGACCCCCTCCATAGAAAAGGATACAACATTTTTCTTCTTCTAATGATTTTCCGATCTCTATGCTATTTAAGTATGTTTATCAACATAATTAAAAACTAGGTTTAAACGTTTTATTCTCTATATAAAACGTATAATCCTAGGTATTTATTATGAAAATAACATTCTTAAACTTCTTCTTCTGTACATACCACGGCAGCCAAATTGTCTGTACTCGTATGTGTTTTGCTCTCACGGATTAGAGCAAAGTGTATTTTATTTCAGTCTGTCTCTGTACTGATATGCAGTATGCTCTCTAGCTACAAGAGCATATTGCGTGCGATTACAGAGCAACCCCTGTCTGTGCTAGTATACATTATGGCAATACGCTACCGGGTAGGCTACCTACCGTGTCACGAAGATAAATGGAAAAGGAAATTAAACACTCAAATAACATAAGCCCGAAGGTACTTATATTTATTCGATAAAATAAAAAAATAAATGGGAGTTTTGGCCAGTAGAGTCAAATTTTCAATGATATACCATCGTCATCGAAAATCAGTCCAAGTGTTACCGCCTTCACCGCGTGGAGGTACTCCCAGCTTAAGTTATTTTATACAGTCAAATTAGTAATAGCTTTAATTTCCACATCAGATGTTTCTGATCTTCGATTTTTAGGGTTCCGTACCCAAAGGGTAAAAACGGAACCCTATTACTAAGACTTCGCTGTCCGTCCGTCCGTCTGTCTGTCACCAGGCTGTATCTCAAGAACCGCGGTAGCTAGACAGTTGAAATTTTCACAGATGATGTATTTCTGTTGCCACTATAACAACAAATACTAAAAACAAAATAAAATAAATATTTAAGGGGGGCTCCCATACAAAAAAACGTGTTTTTTTCGGCGTTTTTGCCGTCTGTCTGTCGCCAGGCTGTATCTCAAGAACCGCGGTAGCTAGACAGTTGAAATTTTCACAGATGATGTATTTCTGTTGCCGCTATAACAACAAATACTAAAAACAAAATAAAATAAATATTTAAGGGGGGGCTCCCATACAAAAAAACGTGTTTTTTTCGGCGTTTTTGCCGTCTGTCTGTCGCCAGGCTGTATCTCAAGAACCGCGGTAGCTAGACAGTTGAAATTTTCACAGATGATGTATTTCTGTTGCCGCTATAACAACAAATACTAAAAACAAAATAAAATAAATATTTAAGGGGGGCTCCCATACAAAAAAACGTGTTTTTTTCGGCGTTTTTGCCGTCTGTCTTTCGCCAGGCTGTATCTCAAGAACCGCGGTAGCTAGACAGTTGAAATTTTCACAGATGATGTAATTCTGTTGCCGCTATAACAACAAATACTAAAAATAAAATAAAATAAATATTTAAGGGGGGCTCCCATACAAAAAAACGTGTTTTTTTCGGCGTTTTTGCCGTCTGTCTGTCGCCAGGCTGTATCTCAAGAACCGCGGTAGCTAGACAGTTGAAATTTTCACAGATGATGTATTTCTGTTGCCGCTATAACAACAAATACTAAAAACAAAATAAAATAAATATTTAAGGGGGCTCCCATACAACAAACGTGTTTTTTTCGGCGTTTTTGCCTTGTGGTACGGAACCCTTCGTGTTGGCTAGTTTTTTTATAAGTCAACAGGAAATGCCCATCAGACCGAACAACTTTTGCTAAGACGTCATTCCTATATATGTTATGGTGTAGCTGGGCTCTTGGAGTTCCACATCAGGTGTTCCAGTTCTTCAAATTTATTCTCTCGGCAGAAATTGCTCATCACGTGGAACAATTTTTGCTATGGTACCATTTTTGTATCTCTTATAGTTTAGCTGGTCTGTTGCGGTTCTGCATCAGGTGTTCAAGTTTCCAAGATAAATTATAGCCTATATGTTGCCCAGACATAATACCTATACAACAAAACAAAAATCATTCAAATCCTTCCAGTAGTTCCGAAGATTAGCGTGTACAAACAAACAGACAAACAGACAGATTTTTTTTTCCGGATTCGTACCCTATTACTGTTTCTAAACCCCCCCCAATTTTTTTTTTTTAATATTTCAAACTCAAACTCAAACTCAAATCATTTATTTCAATTAAACCTTTTATAGGCACTTTTGAATTGTCAAAATTAAATAGTCTGTCAGTTAGTCAGAAAGTTGAAGCTAGTTGCCCCATGGACGTAATATATAGAAGTAACTCTATATATTACGTCCATGAGTTGCCCATTCCAAAGCGTAGATCTCTATGGAGAAGAACGGGCAAGAAACTCCATGGACACTCTTTTAAATCAAAATATTACAAAATCCTGGGTACATTATTCTTGTTGCTTCTATATGTGAGAACAATGTAAAAAAGACAGAAATGAAGAAACAATTCAAGACATAAGATTAAAAATAAGCCTTGGCAGTTAAGAGATGACCAGTCTCAACCGACGGCGCCCGTTCACGAACATGACGCGTGGATCAGCATCATCCAGCTCAACCATTTTGTAGGGAACCGAATGATCCAACACACGCGCCACCATCGGTGAGACATTTAAGTGAGCATGACACGTTCTCAACTGCCATGCTATTTCAAGTCAACATCAAAAAATCATAATAAACGGAAACATGGTTCTTCTTACATTTACAAAATTAAAAAAAATGCTTCTAAATTATACAAAACTACAGTTTGCAATTTAAGAGGTAAATATAATTTTATTACCTACCAAACAGGAAGAGATATTTAATATTGAAGTATTCAACAATTAAAACTTGATTGAATAAATTAAAAAAAGTTATGTTCGTAATGTCAGAAACACAAAAAAAAAGAAAAAGGGAAGCACCTCTTCCAAATATTGAAATTAACTACAAAGATAGTCTTACAATCTTCAGCAGCTCCAACAATACTTTCAAGTGTCAATCAATTAGTTGTGGTTGTGGAGCAGGACCAGCATTGAGCCAGGCATTTTTATCAGCGATGTAATCCCCTAACTTATAATATGCCTGACTGCATAGTGTGCGTTTTATACAAGACTTGAATTTTGTCTCATTCAGTTGAAGAATGTGGGGAGGTATTTTATTATAACATTTTAAACAGTACCCCATAAAAGATGAATCTACTTTAGCCAGTCTGAAACCTGGTTGAACTAATAGGTCCCTATTTCTAGTACTATAATTATGTCTTTCACCTCTTTTACTAAAAAGATGTAAGTTTTTCCTTACATACATGATGTTTTCGTAGATATATTGACAAGGCACCGTCATGATGTTAATTTCCTTAAACAGTTCCCTTAGAGAATCGCGCCTGCGGAGATTATATAATATATAGCTCTGATGGCTCTTTTCTGCAGAATAAAAATAGAATCGATGTCTGCAGCCCGTCCCCAAAGTAAAATACCGTAAGACATGATACTATGAAAGTAACTAAAATAGACTAGTCTCGCGGTATCTACATCAGTAAATTGACGGATTTTTCTGACAGCATAAGCTGCTGAACTTAGCCGTCCTGCAAGAGATGTTAAATGAGGACCCCATTGTAGCCTTGAGTCGAGCGTGATCCCCAGGAAAACAGTTTTATCGACGAATTCCAGTTTCTCTTGATTCAATATTATCTCACAATCACTACTCTTGACATTTGGTAAAGAAAATCTTATGCACTTAGTTTTATTTCCATTTAATACTAAATTATTAGCAGTGAACCAATTTTGAACCTGCAGTAGGGCATTATTTACGTCGTCAAAATTTGTAGCACGTCTATTTACCTTAAAAATTAAGGAAGTGTCATCAGCAAATAACACCATTTGTGGTTGATTTTTTAATAAATGGAGTAGATCATTAATATACACTAAAAAGAGGAAAGGACCCAATATTGAGCCTTGTGGCACACCAATTTTTACTATTAAACCAAGTGAATTGACACCATTTATTTGAACTTGTTGTTGCCTATCATTTAAATAAGAACTAACTAAACTGAGCGCAAGTTTTCCAAGTCCGTAATGCTCAAGTTTCAAAAGCAAGGTTTCGTGATCGACGCAATCAAATGCCTTGGAGAGGTCACAAAAGATTCCTATTGCGTCTTGGGCCTCTTCCCACGCGTTAAAAATGTGTTTTAATAAAGTTACACCGGCGTCGGTCGTACAACGCCCTTTGGTGAAACCATACTGTTGATCGTGTAAGATTTTATTCGTGTTAAAATGATTGAGCATTTGATTAAGCATTATCTTTTCAAACACCTTGCTGAAAACCGGCAAAACGGATACGGGTCTATAATTATTCGTGTCTTTACTGTCCCCGGATTTGTAAAGTGGTATTACCTTACTGTATTTCATTAAATCGGGGAAGACTCCTTGATCCACGCACGAATTAAATACTAAGGCTAAGTAAGGCGCAATAGTCTCAATTATGGAGGTACAGACCTTAATGGACATTCCCCAAAGATCTTCTGTCAATTTGATCTTAATTTGCTTAAAAGCTTTAATTACTGTTAAGGGGTTAATATGCCTAAAGTTAAATTCAACCGGGCAGGCTGAAACGTTCGCCCTTACTAAATCCAAAGCGAGGGAGGGCGAGGAATTTAAAGTTTCAGTTGTTTTGAGTGGGATACTAGTAAAGAAATTTACAAATTCTTGAGCCACTTCTTTGTTATCGCAAATGAGACCGCTTGACGTCTGTAGTGTGTAATCAGAATTATGCTTTTTATTCCTGTTCGTTTCATTATTTATAATTTTCCAAACCGTCTTTATTTTATTGTCTGCTGATTTGACCTTGTTGCTAATGTATAAGGCTTTAGCTGCTTTACAAGCGTTCTTAAAAGTTCTAGAGTAAGTAGCAACATACTTATTAAAAGTTTCCGTGTTAATATAAGGCTTAAGGCCATACAGCTCGAAAAGTCTTTCCCTACTTTTCCTAAGTCCTTTAGTTGCCCAGTCACAAAATAAAAACTTAGGGCTGACACTTTTAGTGATCTTCTTAAAAGAATTATTGAACTCGGTTTGGACTACCGAAAAGAATTCATTATACATAATATTAACATTGTTCACTGTAAGGTTCTGATTACTTAATTTACAAGATAAAGTGCTATTAAATTTATTTAAATTACCTGATGATATTGGTCTGGATTGGATCTGCACTTTTTGTATTGGCATGTTGGACTCAAAACTTACAGTTTGACCACTGTGATCGGACGGGAGATAATTAACAACGGCTTTATCTAAATAGTCGCAGCAACAAAACACATTATCAATACATGTAGCAGTAGTCGTAGTTGTTCGGGTTGGTTCTACAAACAATTTTCAATGTACAGACAGAGTTTTTCTACTGTTTTATTATATGTATAGATATAGATTAGCCCTGTCTACGAAGGCAACGGGAGCATATTATTTTTCTTGTTAAAATCCATACCAAATGCATAAGCGTGTTATCGCGTAGAAGTTTTCGGTTAGACTGATCGTCAGTCTGACTTACCGTGTAATACCGCGCGTCATTCCATCATTCTGCCATCATTCTAGACGTGATCAAGGTCACAGACTGAACTGACATCAGAATGAACGTGTAACCTCCGTCTAAGAAAAGTAGAAACAAGCAAACTTACCTATCTCTTTCGCACATACATATTCTGCGATTGACATGAAGAAAGTAATAACTTCCGCATGCATTTTTTTTATCTAGTTGTGCTGCCACGCTTTATGAACCTTAGTGCTCAGGCATAAAGTATAATTTGCATTGAGAAAATAAATTTTAAAGAAAAGGCGTAGGTTTTAGAAGTAAACGAGCTGGCAACGTGTGTCGCACAGAGTATTTTTTGATAGCTGATGTGTCGTTGTTGTTCCAAAGTATTCACTCAGCAGCTTGGCAGGAGCCACCTGACGAAGCTTAAAACGCACGACGGGAGGACCGTTTTGTCGAAACCGGAGATCTTCACCGAGATAGAGGATTTCTATGGCCGATTATACGCTGCACATGCCCTTCGTCCCCAACGAGACGGCCAAGATTCCAGAGCCACCCTGACACGCCACTATACCGACGAACTGCCTGACATCAGTCAAGACGAGATCGTGCTAGCTCTGAGGCAGCTTAAAAATGGAAAAGCCCCTGGTGAGGACGGAATAACATCAGAGCTTTTGAAAGCCGGAGGAGCCCCTGATACACAGGAACTACAGAATCTCTTCAACACCGTTCTTCACAGTGGGAGAACTCCAAAGGCGTGGAGCGGGAGTTTGGTGGTGTTCTTTTTTAAGAAGGGAGATAAAACCCTCCTTAAAAATTACAGACCCATCTCGCTTCTGAGCCACGTCTATAAGCTGTTCTCACGGGTGGTCACGAACCGTCTCGCCAGGAGACTCGACGAGTTCCAGCCACCGGAACAGGCCGGGTTTCGCGGAGGATACGGCACCATAGATCACATACACACAGTGCGGCAGATTATACAGAAGTCCGAAGAGTATAATCAGCCCCTGTGTCTGGCCTTTGTGGACTATGAGAAGGCCTTTGACTCTGTCGAAACCTGGGCTGTTCTGGAATCCTTACAGCGATGCCAAGTAGACTGTCGTTATATCGAGGTGCTGAGATGTCTCTACGACGCCGCCACCATGTGTGTCCAAGTACAGGACCAGCAGTCCAAACCCATCCAACTGCGCAGAGGAGTGAGACAGGGGGATGTCATATCCCCGAAACTGTTCACGAGCGCGTTGGAAGATATGTTTAAGACGCTGGACTGGAAAGGTAAGGGCATTAACATAAACGGCGATTACATCTCACACCTGCGATTCGCTGATGACATAGTCTTGATGGCGGAGTCGCTGGAGGAGTTAACCCAGATGCTGGACGGCCTAGCTTCAGCCTCGCGACACATCGGTCTCGGCATGAATCTGGATAAAACCAAAGTCATGTTCAATGGCCTCATTGACCCGGGACCGGTCGTCGTGCACGGCCACCCTCTCGAAATTGTTTCCGAATATACTTACCTCGGGCAAATTCTGCAGTTAGGTAAAAACAATTTTGAGAGGGAGGCCAAGAGAAGGATCCAGCTAGGCTGGGCAGCGTTTGGGAAACTACGTCGAGTCTTCTCGTCATCTATACCGCAATGCTTGAAAACGAAAGTTTTCAATCAGTGCGTCCTACCCGTCATGACCTACGGGGCTGAAACGTGGACACTCACGATACGGCTGGTCCACCAGTTCAAAGTCGCTCAGCGAGCTATGGAAAGAGCTATGCTCGGAGTCTCTCTGAAGGATAGGATCCGTAACGAATGCATCCGACAGAGAACGAAAGTTATCGACATAGCTCAAAGAATTAGCAAGCTGAAGTGGCAGTGGGCCGGCCATATCTCGCGAAGAACCGACAACCGCTGGGGTAAACGAGTTCTTGAGTGGAGACCGCGACTCGGCAAACGTAGTGTGGGACGCCCTCCGGCCAGGTAGGATGACGATCTGCGAAAGACTGCAGGCAGATGCTGGATGCGTCAAGCTGAAGACAGGGCGCTATGGCGCTCATTAGGGGAGGCCTATGTCCAGCAGTGGACTGCTATAGGCTGATGATGATGATGATGATGATGATGTGTCGTTGATCTGTCGCGTGCTCTCCTGTAATAATGTCCTGTGGCTAAACTACTGGATATATTCATTTGATTTTTTGTGTGCAGGTTGGGAATATCATGACTTATACGAAGTTTCATTTATGATCATATTGTCGTCTCCACATTGTATTATTTTTTTTAATTATGACATTTTATTTTATTTCATTTTTAGGGTTCCGTACCCAAAGGGTAAAAACGGAACCTTATAACTAAGACTTCGCTGTC
>CATOHL010000215.1:0-19816 GCA_951800025.1 Oligia strigilis | reverse complement strand
CTCGACCTTGTAGTTGGTGGCTGAAATGTAATGTAATGAACAAAAATAACAAAGTAAGTAGGTAATTAATATTAATGTGATTTTTATTTTTTAGATTATAAAAATGGTTTACATATGGCGAAAGCGCCAGGGCAGCCCGCGATATTAATTTTTTTTTTACGTTTTTTGCAATTTGCTGGTCAGTATTAAGTTGTACGTTGATTAAAATATGATTCGCGGTCGTAACAAATATGTATTTACATAATTATTATCATTACAATCAGTTTTAGAACTTTTGAAGTTAGTATAATCCCCAAATTTCAAGATTTCATGAAATAGCCATTCTTGGGGATTACTTGGTCTTAGAGAGTTGTGTTGATGACTTTAATGATTATAATTCTGTAAATACATAGGTACATAATTATTTGTTACGGCCGCGAGTGATATTTTAATCAACGTACAACTTACCTACTACTGACCAGGAAATTGCAAAAAAGGTAAAAAGAAAATGAATTTAAAGGTCCGCACAAAAAAGGTCGGCGTTCCGAGTCCAGACCGAGGTTTGCTATTTTGTAACTCCGGTCTAGATAATGACGCGGTGTTTCACCGATAAGAACGTTATGATTAGAGCGAAGATATTCAAGTAAGAGTAAAACGTGTGCCGATGTAGTTTTAGGAACCTGTTTGAGCCCCTACACTGCCTGCGGCATTTCCTTATTTCCGAAGTGCTGCAGGCAAACAAGTGCACTGGCCGACGACGCTTTCTACTTTGTCTCCGCGTAAGCGACAAGTTATAAGCTCCACAACATATGTCTTATGTCCACATTCTATGCATTTTTAGCAAGAACACAGATTATTTTATTTATTTAAGTATTAGAAGTTCACATCATGCAAATTTACAAACTAAGCCCCACAAAACCGTATTAATGGTTTGACTGTGTGTGGGGTCTGACGAGTCTATAAACACACTTAAAAAAATCATACTTTAGACTTAGGTAGCACTTATAACATTTCTAAATAACTTTTTTAAATTTATTTTTAAATTTGCTTTTATTGGTTTCGTTCCTTATGTCTGCCGGCAAACTTATTCAATAAATATGGTATTCGTTTTCTTAAAGTTCTGTCACCAAAGTAATTGGTGACACTGGGTACCTACCTACTAACATTGAATTTGCCGGCAGCCATAGATTGCGTATTATAGTTGTTGAGTGCATGAGTTAAGTTATGCTCTTGGGTTCCATGGTGGTTAACTGCTAGAAGATATTCATGTTTTAAACTAATCGGTAAAATTTTAGATATTTTAAAATAGCTTCATATAATCGCCTTTACAACTGTTTTTAGTTTTTTGAGTAACAAGTAGTTTTAAGAATCGAATTTGAAGAGCTAGTTCCTTATCTGTCAAGAGATTAAATCTACTAATGACATATATATACGAGTACCTACATCTTAATATACTAGTAGCACAGTATAAATACATAAGACTGTGCTAGTAGTAACTTTAAAGCTTAGATGGCACAGACGCCAGCAGGTCAACCTACCCGAAACTGTCAGATTTTCCCAATCAACCTTGAACCTTATGCTTTAGCGATAAAGTCGAAAATCTATTTAAGAAATCAGACAGATTGTAGTAACTTGATGTGCTGGCGTCTGTACATTTTACTTAATATTAATAGGTATTCTTAATTTATTACAAATGTAATCTATATGTAGTGACCAAGAGAAGTTCTCATCTATTTTCATGCCAAGGTAGGTTACACAGTCAACTCTTTAAATTACATTTACAGTCCAGTAAGTTAGTATGGTGACATGTGTAATCGTGGGCAAATAAAGGCGGAGTCGCACCATATGAGGTCGTAAATATGGCGAATGAATTACCAATAGTTTAGTTTTATCAGCGTTTAATATAATGCCGTTGTCGTGTGACCATTTAACAACAGAGTCTATATCTTGTTGAACTAGCTGGCAAGCATCATCTAAGTTAGTCCCGGAGCGAAGTATGCACAAGTCGTCAGCAAACATAAATACGCTGAACAATGCTGCAGCACTCGGCACAGGCTGTTGATATGCTTATGATAACAAATCGGTCCACATCCCGGTCCCTGAGCCATCCCACTCCGCACCTATACTCGGTCACTAAGCGCGTCTCCCACCCTCACACGATAGGAGCGCGCAGTGAGGTAATCACGGAACCATGGGTTCAGTGGTTCTCTCACCCCGCATGTGACCCCGCACTCGCCCATTGCGTTAAGGATGGTACCGAATTGTAACTAAATAACTAGCTGCAACCCGCGGTTTCACCCGCGTAAATGTCGATCCTGTGGGAAAATCGGAATAAAAAGTAGCCTATATGTTAATCCAGGGTGTCAGCTACCTCCATACAAAGTTTTATCAAAATTGGTCCAGCCGTTTGAGCGTGAAGAAGTAACAAACATATTAACACACACCCCCACACACACACCCCCACACACCCCACACATACACACACACACTCACAAACTTTCGCCTTTATAGTATTAGTGTGATTAGTCTTAGGCATAGATTTAATAAGAACTATATCTATGGTCTTAGGTCAGACATTCGCACAAGGTCGCTGCCCGGTGATTTATTTATATTCATGTTTTTTATTACATTTTTGACATAATTAATTTTACTGGTTGCCACCTCATGGATAAGTTCGTGGCTTGTAGATGACTCTAGCTTGAAACTGATCAGCTAAGCTCGTCTTTCGGACAATGAATAAAACAGGCAGGATACCAACACCACCAAATAGTAGATTCGTATGTTTAGTTGAAACTCTTGCGTCAAAGAAGTTCCAGAAACCCAGACCGTTCCAGTCGGGAAAATTAAAAGAATGTAGGCCTCATGAGTGAACATGTCATCAAATAACCCTCCTTCTGGCGCAGTCGGGTAACTAATGAAAATAAATAAGGTCACACACGTGCTTCAGGCACAGGGCAACTTATGCAATAATAAAGCTGATATTTCCTCTCTAAAAATAAAAGTGAATGTGACTTGAACTCACGTAATCGCTGCCATATAATCAGTTGTGTTATGAACACAAACTCGAACTCAAACTAAATGATTCGCTATGTACCGTTGTCGGTTGTAGCAGGTTGCCGTAAGAGTGAGTTTCGCGCGGTCATCTTCAACGGTCGTACGGCATTTTTTTAAATGAGTTTTTTTGCCATATTTTCTGTTAGTTCAATGACAATGAACTGTAATGATGACTTGATGGTCGGAAAGAAACACGTTTTGTGTTCTACAACCCGAATATGAAACAATATTTTATCACACAGTTTAAGAGTGGTTTCAGCCGGTCGATTCTGTAAAAATCTCACCGTGAAAACTTAGGTGAAGTGAGTTTGTTTTTGCTAGGAATTGACACTATTGACAGCTCACTCCACGCTCACTTTACCTGGGTTTTCACGGTGAGATTTTTACAGAATAGCACGGCAGATCCTACAGAGTAGGTGAGAGTGAGGATGTGGACACTTTTCTTGTTAGATTAACTTCGTCTTTTGGTCGTCCTCCGTCTAAATCCCATAAAGGTACTGTAGCTTCAACAGACTTTGAAGACCTTTAATACAACGTAATGAAGGCCTTCAAAATCTGTGTGCCCTTGTGGACCTCAGGTAGAGTCGACAGCTCTTCTGTGTTAACACTCTGAGCTGGCCCAGCGTAGTACGGAGTTCCGGAGAGTAACAGACTAGCTGGTACCTACTGGTTATTTTACCACTGACATGAGGCCTTATGTACAAGTTAGAACACATGTTAGTATGTTTGTTTACAAGTATGGATATTTTCCGTATTTCAGACTTGGCCTCATAGCAAATGGAGCACTATATAACACCTACAAATATTAAATACTTGTGATGAATAATGTGTTTATTTGGTTATGGATTAATATCATGTTTATAAAAGCGCCTTCGCAAACAACGCATTATTTTAGAACAAATTTGATTACCATAAAAAGGTTATAGTGAGTCTAGATGCTGTCGCGGACTTTTTTTTAGAACTTTTAAAGGGGAACAAAAGTTTGCACAGCGTACGCAACGAAAGCTCTCAAAAGGAATAAATTTTCCCGTTTTTGCAACATTTTTTTATTATTGATGCTCCGCTCCTATTATTCGTAGCGTGATGTTATATAGCTTATAGCCTTCCTCGATGAATAAACTATTCAACACAAAAATAATTTTCAAATCGGTCCAGTAGTTTGGGAGCCTATTCAATTCAAACAAACAAACAAATCTTTCCTCTTTATAATATTAGTGTAGATTTAAAAATCGTGTTGTACACTGTTAATGAATATTTTATTTTAAAAATTACAAGGCATAAATATAAGTAGTACAAGTATAAAAAGTTGGGGCTTACATGACCTAAAGCGCGGTCACTGTCGGACTGCCTAGAAAAGAAATAGAAGCGCGATGAGTGCGATGACACAACACATGGTAATTTATTGCAAAATATGAAGCTATTATTTAATTACAAAAAATCTATTGTTTGGACTAAGAAATTAAAACACTAGTATTTTAGTGTGTTGCTTGTAGAATAATCTGACAAAAAATCATGATGATTGTATGTATATTAGTATGCTTTTTATTGTAAAAAGAAAGTTTTTAGAGGTATCATCATGATTTTTTTCTATCGTATCAAATTAGTTGTATTATGTTTTCAACACACTATCTACCCTAGCATAAATCCTGAAGAATATCATATACACACATCAAAAGTGTCTAGGGATCAACATATATTTTTGCAATAACTTTTCTCCTGATTGATATTAATTAAAATTTTCTTTAAGGATTCATCAAATAAAGTGTTTTCGTTTGTCACAGTAACGATAAACCAAGTCACCTTTGCATTAATAAAGAAATTTGCCATTTTCCTAATAAAGGGATTTTTGACATTTGAACCACTAACACAAAAGTTCGAAAAAAAGACTGAAATAACAGTTTTCTTTAAAATTTTATTGGGTAACTTAAACAATTAATAATCCGTGTTTCTACCGCGAACACTAACAACACAAGAACATCGATTTGGCATACTCAAAATGAGTTCATCCAAATCACGCTGTGGAATGGCCGCCCATGTTCGTTGCAACAACAAAAAAAGGTCTTCTTGCGACTGGATACCCTCCATATTCGGCAGAGCTCTTCTCTGTAGCATATCCCATGCATGCTCAATCGGGTTCAAGTCTGGCGACTGAGCAGGCCAGGGCAGGACATTGATGTTAGCTGCGGCGAGAGTCTGTCTTACAACTCTTGTGGTGTGCGGTCGTGCATTATCATGCATTAACTGAAATAAGGGACCGATTTGCACTTGTAGAGGAACGATGACGTCTGATACAATCGTCTCAGCATAAATTTGAGCGTTGAGGTTGCCTCTGATCCAAATCAACTCAGTTCTTCCGCCGATCCAAATACCCGCCCATACCATGATGGTTCCACCACTATAAGGATGGACTTCCTGGCAGGATTCTAATCGCTGTTGGCGTCCAGGGGTTCTCCAGTGTCGTATACGTCTTGTATCCGGTCTCATACCAAAACGAGACTCATCAGAAAAGCACACGAAACGCCATTGTTCTTCTGCCCAATTTCTGTGTTCAAGAGCCCATTGATATCGAATCCTACGATTGTGCATTGCTATAGGTGGTACCCGTAGCGGTCTTCGGGAATGAAGGTTCACTTCATGCAAGCGGTTTCTGACTGTTTGGTCGCTAATTAAGTTCCCTGAAGAGTGATGAAGCCTCACGGCTAACATCATGGCGGTTATTGTTGGAGCTCTTCGAGTTAAGATTTGAATGTATCGGTCTTGTCTCCGTGTGGTGCAGCGATACCGTCCTCCATGGCGCTCAGCCACGGTACCAGTGCTTCGGTAACGTGTCCAAAGTCGACTGATAACACTCTGACTTGTATTCAGAGCTAAAGCCACAGTACGTTGCCGGGAACCAGCTTCTATCATTCCCACGGCTCTGAGCATTTCTTCCCTGCTTAAATGACGTCGCCGCTCCATAATAACGTTGGTTTTAATCAGTAGTAGGGAAACAGTAGCACTAATAATGTCTTCAATGCGTTGTATGTTTTTATAGGGAAAATATTGACAGCTGATTTTCATCTTTTACTCGAATTTGATTCACAGTTCCTGATTCAAATTATGAAATGCACCAAAAAGGATCCATATAAATTTATAAAATCATAAATTTATTACAAAGCCACATCTCAATCTCAAGAAATCCGCATAAAAATTTTTGATCCCTAGACACTTTTGATGTGTGTATTTTTCTAATTTTGTTTACTGTGGTCGATCAACTTTTATTGTTTTTTTAACTTGTGTTTGTGTTTAGGTCCTGTTAGCCCCTTATATTCCAAGACTTACGTGCCTGAACTAGGAAATTTTGTTTCGAGCGATCCTGGTTCGTGCGATAACAGTTAAAATAGTTTCGTATAGGTATAATCAGAAACTTGACAATAGACAAATAATTATATGCATTAAGTAGCTTGAATACTTAAAGTGGGTGAAATTTGCATCATATGTAGTTAAATTAATTAAATTCACTGTATCTTATTATGACATACTTTGAAGAGCATCCTTGAGAATTCTCTTACAATTTGTTGGATATTATATAAGCTAAAAAAACATTCACCATAAAATATTGGTCTATCGTCATTATAGATTCAACAGTTATGCGAATGTGCGGTTGGTTGATATTATTATACTGGCTGGCTGGCACCTTTGACCTTCCGTCTGTTTCAGACATTCTACATTCATATGTAGCGAAAACTCTGTTTCTAGCGCTATTGAACTGACATGTGACAGAGGCTAGCTTTTACGGAATTCAAGTAGGTACCTAGTGCTTGCCATAATTTTCACCTTTTCGTTTAATTACCTACAGTCGACCAATTGTGTCAACGAGTGCATTCTTTTTTTTTTCATGTGGTTTCATGTCAAGAAGGGTCGTGGTCGTCGACGTAGGGAATTCGGTCCTTGGATGACCAAGCACCGAAGTCAGAACACGATGAACTCTGACTCTGAGACTGGTTTTTATCAAATATAAAAAAATTCATCATAAGTTCGCCGTAACACTCATGTCATTATGTGTGTGCTCATGTTAGATAGGTACTAGATTTAAGGTAGCCAATAAAATAAATGTTAAAGTTTGGCTGCATGTTTCATTATAACCAACTTTTTCGCGATGACCTTTCCAACACCTGACATGATTTACCGTAAAACCATCAGTATTACACGACCCACTGATCGACCTGGGAATCGAATCGTCGACCGATTACAAAACCCACATATTATATCATCAAATTACATAGTTACGGATGTAACTCAGGTGCACGTACCACAAATACCCACAGTTTGTGGTAAGTTGGTGACCGCTTGACCCCGATCTGCAGGAGATCAAAATATCTGTTCTTTTGTATCTATGTCTATTTGGGGTCATCATAATCTACCTAGATTATTTTTTTCGGACGGCAGGCTTTATCATTATGGATCTACGTAACGACATAGTACAGATACCTATGTGTTTCACACTTTCATCCTATAATGGTCACAAAGCGCTTTTACAGTTCGTCTATCAACATTAACATCGACATGGTAAATGATCTCGTCCGTGGTTGAACAATAGAGATAGACACCTCAGAGATTTATCATAGATTATTTCCGTGTGACGGTGTGATGCTACATCTGGAGGGAGTGAGGCTATAGGAGAACCGCTATATAGATAAGTTATAGGTACGTGGTTACGTGGACGAGGAGCTTAAGTATAACTAATTAAATAAGCAAGCTTCGAAGCAGGCGGCGTTGTAAGCACATCATGTGCCTAATTACGATTCCGACGTTAATTAACATCGAACTATGTAAGTACATAATATTTAATTAGGTTTAATAACTGCGGCATGGATTGACCGAACTGTAAAAACATCACCTTTGACTTTATTTTACTTACATAATAACTACCAAATGAATAAGGTGCCGTAATGGCTACGTATTTTAGTTCGAAAGGAAAAGTTATGCGTACCTACAATAACTTGTAAATCAAGATCACCGACGCGGTGTGAAAAAAAAATGTATAATTTCTCAATACATATCTATTAGATACTCGTACCTCTGCCGAACCGCAAAGCAGTTTGTTGGCAGACTTAGCTTCTTTTTAGGGTTCCGTACCCAAGGGGTAAAAACGGGACCTTATAAGACTCCACTGACCGTCTATCTGTCTGTCGGTCACCAGGCTGCATCACATGAACCGTGATATTATCTAGCTAGACGGTTGAAATTTTCACAGATGATGTATTTCTGTTGCCGCAATAACAACAAATAATAAAAATAAAATAAAGTTAAAATTTATAACGGTATAAAAGAAACGTTTTTTTTCTTCGTTTTATGCCTTGTAACCTTTGTGTGCGAGTCCGACTCGCACTTGGCCGGTTTTTTAATACACAGACATAACTTACAATAGCACTTTTTTTTCTCCTTACGCTACGCCGCTACATCTTTACCGGCTGCCATACCTGACCTCGGTAACTCAAGAGCTGGCGGCTATATAATGGACGCACCGTTTGGTACTTAGCTTGAAACAGGCTTCTTCAAGCACTGATTAAAAAGTGTGCGCTGCAATTTGAAGTCAAGGTCAAAGACGGAATTGGCCAAGCGTCATCTTGACTATCATTAGTGGTTTATTTCCGTCAGTAAATATCAAAGTGATTTGTGGCACTGATGTTTGTCTAAGTTCAGACATGTGACAAAATTCACCAGCGTTCTCTCAAAGTAGTCGAAAACACACAAAAAAACCAGACCGATTCAAAGATGCCTTTCCTGGTTTGCAAAATGTTTATAAGTAGGTACCTATGTATGTGACTTCCTGATAAATGATCATCATTTATAGGCAAAGAGAAAATTGTGCAACCTCGGTGTTTACACCTATAGGTAAACAACGACGATATCGTTGTTTATAGGTGTAAACACCGAGGTTGGAGCAAGCTCCCGAATGGTACAATTATGGACAATGGCTGGTCCCTATGGTTACCAGAACTCATTGGTGTGAAATCGGGTACAAGGTCATCATCTGCCTAGCCTTTTCCCAATTATGTTGGGGTCGGCTTCCAGTCTAACCGGATGCAGCTGAATACCAGTATTTTATATGGAGCGACTGCCTATCTGACCTCCACAACCCAGTTACTGGGTAATACGATACCCCTTAGTAAGGGTTATCAGACTTTCGGGCTTCTGACTACCCGTAACGGCTGTCAAAGATCCACGAATGACAGCCGGGATCAACGGCTTAACGTGCTTTCCGAAGCACGGAGGGGTCACGTTATGTAAAGGTGGTCAACCATCCACTGACCAACCGCTGCAAGCGTAGCTTAACCTGATCGATCAACCTGTGCGGCTGTTATTATTTAGCCACGGTCCCCTCAAATCGGATAAGTACAAGGTAACTGGTAATAGCACAGAATAAATAGCACAAGTGGTAACATAGTACCTACTAACAGGTCACTACTGCAGTGGGTGGGTACGATCGAATTACGCATGCAGACGCAGTGACTGAAATGCATTCCCAAAGAGGTGTTGAATCTTTAAAGTGTAAATAGTTAGTACCCCATTTATTGTTAATGCGCGCCTTCGCGGTAACTAACGATCAATTAGCACGGTAGCCGATTGAGGCACAAGATCCAAAAACATCTTCACCATGTCGAAATCATATTCTATAACAATCATTTATAACGATTCTTCTATTGCCACATAACTATGAGCGTCATTGGCGGGACGTAGATTATAGTGGCTTCTCTGCATTCTTGCCAATTTGAATATCTGTAACCATTAATCAGCTCAAAATGTCGGCTATTGTGATTACTTCCATAGCAGCTAATTGTTCCGCATTAAAATGCGAAATATAGCCAGACACTTATCTTATGCACTTTTTCTTAATAATTTGTTGTTTAAATTTAACGTACCTACCTAATCGTCTTGATTTATTATAAAAAAAATGCTCCTTATTAAATTAATTAACTTGGCATATTTATCTTGATGAAAATTAGTGGATGTTTTAACGAGCTTCGTGCTGTGTCATGCAAATACAACATACAGCTAAGTACCTACGACGACGTGACGATTTGTTTTGTCCAGTGATTCGTCGGTTGGGCTTACATTCCATAATGCACAGAGTGATGTAAGAATGTGAGATGCAACTATTTTATCAATAAGCTCTCCAAGAAAATGTCGAGTGTTAAGTAAACTCTCTTGGCTGATATGTGTGTCTGTTATATAATATAACATGTCTCCATATTGTACATTTACTTAACAGTCATTAATTTGATCTCACGGATGCTTTCTTTGTTGCATAAATTGCCTTTGAGGAAGAGCCTAGATATCCGCGCCGACCGCCAACGCAGACCATTGTGTCTAAACGCTCTTGTGAGAAAAATAATAATGCATTAAATTAGCATCTGGCCTTCTTAAATACTTACTTGCCTTGGGTAATTATTTTAAATGTTGCTTTCTTTTTGACGAACTCACTATCGTCATTATTAAGCTAAGTCTCACGGGTCACAAGCCAGTGTATCGTAGGTCACAGATTTACCGAGCCAAGCAAGAGGATGAAAGTGAATTCACATGACATGCGCGTTTTTATTAGCCAACTCCACTAATTAACAGTTTTTTTGTCTGTTCCAATCTATATCCGTGGTTCCAATACCTAAGCACCTGATGATATCCTAACTATACATACCTACATATTATAGTGTTATAAATGCGAAAGTGAGTTTGTATGTTACTCAATCACGCAAAAACGACTGGACGGATTTGGTTAAAATTTGCATACTGATACACCGTGACCTTAGATCATGATCTGGGTTGATAGGCTATTTTTCATCCTGGATCGCCGACGAAGTCGCGGGCAACAGCTAGTATTAAATATTTTTGTACAGAATTTGATCCAGTAATTAACCCCGTAGAAAGGATTGGAATCAGTCCTTTCTACCAAGTCTGGCTTTCTTTGACCTTTCAGCTTCTGACGGACTAACGAACTAACTCCATCGAAATAACTAAATGCAAAGTGATAGAGAAGAACAAGATAGGTATTTGGAATTAATGTTTATCATTATTTATCAATTATCATTGACAATCAAAACACGCTCCATGCAGAATTAATCTATACTAATATTATAAAGCTGCAGAGTTTGTTTGTTTGTTTGTTTGAACGCGCTAATCTCTGGAACTACTGGTCCGATTTGAATGATTCTTTTAGTGTTGGGTAGTCCATTTATCGAGGAAGGCTATAGGCTATATAACATCACGCTACGACCCTTAGGAGCTGCGCAGCGTGTGACACCGCGGGGAACAGCTAGTATTCTTATAAAACTATTTTAAACACACATATTTTGGCATTGTTATTTCTCGCAGTTTAAACATAGGAAGCTTATGCTAACATAATAATGTCAGAAAAGAAGTGTGTTTAAAAAAATAATGATTTTGTCCTTGTCCGTGGGAATTTTAAAATTCTTAATTATATGGTAATCTTGTTATGAGCCTATATAATGATTAAAGTGTACCTACATTGACAAAGTAAATACAAGTTATGGTCGATAGAATTACCAGTATTAGCTTACCGGCGTTCCTGTCTTCTGTCCACAGCACTGAAAAGTTGACCGGGAAAATTTTAGCCCCTTTGCTAGTTGACTCTAAAGTGCCGTGCTTGACCGACGTGAACGCCTGGAAAGCAGCCCGTAAACCTATCTTCCAAGAGACAGTGGGATGAGCCACTCTGCAGGTTGGTACGGAATAATTTTATCAATACGTCCATCAATTCTGCTGAGCGTGCCCGCCTGTTGGCTGTGGGTGAGTAGGAGTCGGGGCTCTGGCTTCAAGCACTCCCGTCACCCAACATAGGCACTATGCTGGGTGACACCACCTTCCAGCTCGCTACCTGTCTGCATTTGGGTGCTCCTTGCGGGGCACCGCATCGCTGTCAGTGCGGTGAAGCTGTCGACTGCCTCGGGCACCATGGCCTATCTTGCAGTAGGAGCTCAGGCCGGATAGCACGGCACGCCAGCATTAATGACATCATCCGTCGTGCTCTTGTCACCGCCGCTGGGTGCCAACTGTTTTAGAAGCCAACGGCCTAGCACGCGACGATGGGAAGAGACCAGACGGAATGACCATAATGCCCTGGAAGTTAGGCAGACCTTTGGTGTGGGATGCAACATGTGTCGACACCCTTGCGCCATCCCATCTTCCTAGCACGGTGGGTTGTGCTGGGGCGGCTGCTGCAGGGTGCAGAATACCTCAAACGGTGAAAATATTCCAACCTACCTAATTGGGAGTTAAATGTTCTAGCCGTTTGGGGTTGAAACACTAGTGCCATGGGGTCCGAGTGCCCACTTGGTTTTTCGAGATATCGCTAATCGGTTAGTCGACTCTTCACGTGACCAGAGGGCTGGCCTATTTCTTGGCAAAAGAATTAGCATCGCCATATAACGTGGCAATGCTGCCAGCCTTTTGAGCAATGTTCCTGTTGACAGCGATGCGGACGAATTTTTTGATGCCCTATGATTATTTTGCTTATTCTTTCATATGAATATGTACATATTATTATTACTTTAAATATTAGCATAGAATCATAGATTATGTATCTAAATATTATCCTATTTGAAATATACTCGTGTATACTTGTTTTTAACTTAAGTTATAAAAAAAATTGATAACTCGGTAACGACATTTTTGTTACGTAAAACAGTTTTATTCAATGTTATAAACTTGATTTTCATGGTTCCGTACCCAAGGGTGCCAACGGGACTGTCCGTCCGTCCGTCTGTCTGTGACTGTGACAGGGCTGTAACTTTTGAACACCTAAAATTTTTACGAAGCACTACTATAGCCGCTATAAAAACAAATAATTTAAAGGGTAACACACTACATAACTTTAAAAAAAACACGGTTCCTATAAGGAAAAAAATTAGTAAAAAATTTATTTAATTTATAACTTAATTTTCCCCTTTTAATTTTTAACTTAATTTTCCCCTTTTAATTTTTAACTTAATTTTCCCCCCTTTAATTTTTAACTTAATTTCTTTCCGTATAGGAACCGTGTTTTTTTTTACCGTATGTTCAAAATATTGTACAGACGCCAGCACATCAAGCTAGTAGTAGCTTCTTCTACTAATCTGTCAAATTTCTTTAATATATTTTCAACTTTATCGCTAAAGCATTTGGTTTAAAGTTGATTGGGAAAATTTGACAGTTTGGGGTAGCTTGATGTACTGGCGTCTGTATGACGCCTACAGACAGGATTGGTCCATACTAGCTTAAGACAGAGAGGAGGGGGAAAGAAGAAAGGTAGCCCTTTGCCCTGCAGTGGGACAAGTGACAATATAGGCTAAAAAAATATAAAAATATTGTACGGTAGTACGGAACCCTTCGTGTAAGAGTCCAATTTGCACTTGGCCGGTTTTTAAGAACTAAAAAAGCCACTTTGGCCGAATCATAAAAGGATAACATTATTAATCATAATAAGGCGAAGATAGTACGTGTTTTACTTTTTTTCGCTGCACTACGTAGGTATAATCAAAGAGATTGGGATTGGATTGGATTGATTGGTATTTTAGCACAGACAAAAAAAAATACGGAAAAATCCTTCACCAATGGGATTTGATACGATTAACTTAACAGTTAACTGTCCACTAAGATTCATAATGTTAGCCTTTCATGATTCTGCCAAAGTGGCCTTTTTAGGCGGGCTGATGTATACTATCACGCCCATCGATATCCGTGATCACGCCCGAACTTCCTAGGTAAATACGGGTTTGTGTATCCACATACTGTATCACTCATATTCTTCTTTATTTTCTACTAAAGTATTTTTTAAATTGTGTTACTAAGTATATAAATCAACAAACTACTTTAAAGTTACCTATTGAACTCGCAAAAGTTCGAGGAGCTTTCAGTACCTACCTTTTTTGTATGTACGGTCTGCAACAAATTTGCATAGGCACAATAAAGTTGAAATTTCTGTGAACACGCGCCCGCGCCGCGCAGGCCCGTACCTACATCTGTGTGTGTACACTGGCTAACGTCGAACGAAACAAAAAATAATTATACCGTCGCTTTTTCACACGCGCGGCGTAATTACGTATGACCTTGGTTGGTTCATACGATTGCTAAAATTCACGTCTTCATAACAAGTACCGCTAGCGGATAGCGTTGCGTATTGGATTATTAAACAAGTTGGCCTGGGTTCGAATCTCGAGATGAAACTTTAATTTATCTTTTCAACAATATTCTTATCTTTTTTTATTATTATTCGATTAATTAATACACGAGAATAATAATGTAATATTTATTTTATTTGTATTATAATATTTTTATTGAAATATGGGATAAAAAAAAAGATTTTTAAGTGATTTCCAAAATTTTATTCGTTATAATTTTATAAATAAACTTTTAAAACAGTTTATTTTCTCATAAAGAACAATTTATTGAAGTAAAGCATGTGAACTACTACCATTAGACTTAAAATATTGTAAGTATCTTTAATAAAATAATATTGTTCTATATATAATATATATTGCGGTTATAGCTTAAGTATTCATTTTCATTATGAAAAGAAGATTGAAACTATAAACCTCAAAATAATCCTTAATACGGTTAAGACACAATATTATTTTAATATTACTAAAATCAATTTGTAATTTATAACTTAATACGTTGTATAACCCCCATTATTATCCATGCTATCAAGTAAACGCTGGCGTATGGATCCTATAATATTTAAACATATTTCTGCATATTTCCTTGCAATGCAACTTCATCTGGTAACTGGTTGGTTAAAACAACATTTCTTTCTTATTCACTGACCAGCTGGGGCCTTCCACTGTCGATCGCGTTCGACTGGCACGGACCCTCCGACCTTTTGACCTTCCTACTCACAGTAGGTAGGTAATTTCTCTAAAACAAAAAAGGAATATTGTAAGGCTACTAGCAAAATGATAAAATATTATTAACTACAAGTTTGAAAAAAAAAATATTTTGAAAATAGTTCAAAAGATAAGATTATAATTTATACTTAATGTTATATTCATCATTCCAAAAGTAAATAAATAAACTCTTGCAAATATATATTTTTTCTTCTATTTAGACCCTATGGTAAATATAAAACGTTTAATAAAATAACTACAAGGATCAGCAGTTATACATTAATTAAATAAATGTTCGATAAAAGAATTAAATCATAATACTCACAGTCAGTCCGGTTTCATCAAATATTTGTGGTATAATATTAAGTCCACTTTTACGCAGCGCGATAATATCCGCTTTCATCTCAATATTTAAATTTGCTTGCGTTTCAAAATGAACAACACCTCTAATAGATTAAACACACTTCACTAACCCACAATATCAAATTATTATCAACCAACAAAGAACCACAACATTCTTTCGCGGTGAATGGTGCATCTGTCCACCTTATAATTAATTTATTTATTAAGATTTCTGTGGGTATAATCATAAAGTTTTACGAACTATGTGAACAAGACGAACATGACACGGAACTATATTCAATAGCGTGATTATTCGAGTAATATGCGGGTGTGTGTGTCAAATTACTCATTAAAAGAAGGTCGTAAGTCACTAACTAAACTTCAAACTATAACTTTGCGAATTTGCTTATGGACTTTTGATCGACACTGTACATGAAGATATTATTATTATTTTAAGACTGTTATGTTACCTTATATTATGTAAATAAATCCATACATTACCTACCTAAGTTGGGTTTTCATACATTATATTTTAAAAAGGCAAGTTATTTAATTATCTTAAAATATTTACCTTAATTTAAAATCTATTTATAAAATTAAAGAATCTTATGGTATCAAAAAATTCGTCCGCATCGTTGTCAACAGCGTTGGCACCATTGCCACATTGAATGGCAATGCTAATTCTTGGGCCAAAAAATAGGCCAGCTCTCTTTACCTTTAACTCGTTGTCACCTCTACAAATAGGTTTCATCTGTGGCCGTTCAATTACTATCTACTACAGTATGCAAGCTTAGGGGGCGAAGAGATTTTTTTTTTTTTTTCTAGCTTTGCTGACAAAATGGGGGTTGCCATAGCAAAATAATTAATAAAAAAATAAAGGGTGATACACATGTACAGAGCACGTGTACAATTAGTGAGTTTTTTTATGTATGGATTTGTACCCAGTAGATGAGAACGAGCTCGCCCCCTATTACATATGAGCTTAAATGTAATATGCGAAATAAGGGTGTAACTACTACCTACCTACACCTCTGCCTTATCCATTGGGGAATATAGACGTGGTGTCAAGTGTTATGTTAATAATCTAGTTAGTTTAAACACAGATAGCCCAGGTAGGTACCTACCGTAATTAAAAACAGGGTATTACGAAATATTACAGAACAGCACTTGCCGTAAAACTTCGTTCGTCATTACTTAGTTCGTTCGCGGCCAGCGCCCAGTAGGCCTTTAGCGATAGGAGTAAGTATGTCCTTGCATTACCAATAAGGTTAATGCTAAATTACTAGCTGCATCCCGCGGTTCCACCCACATAAGTCTCGATCCCGTGGGAATATCGGGGTACAGAGTATCCTATGTCTTAAAACACGACATGGTCACCGGCGCTATCTAGTTTTTAAAATATTCACCAACAAAATATTGACGTGTAAAAGTGCCTTAAAAGATCTACTTAGGTAGATAAACATTTAATTACATTCATGTTCCACCCATGTGCCAAATTTTATCCAAATCAGTTCAGCCGTTTTAGAGTAAAAGCGTAAAAACTAATATACAAAAAATCGAATCTTTTCTCTTTACAATAATTATTAGTTTAGATAAAACCTTGAGAACACCTACCTCACGTAACAGGTGAATATTGTGACTTACTTTCGGTAAAATTCCTTTAACTGTCTGCAAACTAATGTAAGTCTATGAAAATACAAACTCATCATCATCGTCATCCGTCCAGCCTTTTCACAACTATGTTGGGGTCTGCTTCCAGTCAACACGAATGCAGCTGAATACCAGTATTTTACATGGGGCGGCTGCCATCTGACCTCCACAACCTAGTTACTGGGCAATACGATACCCCTGGGTAAGACTTTCGGGCTTCTGACGACCCGTTACGACTGCTAAAATACAAACCGAAGACTGGAAATTAACCAAACCCGAACCGAATGGTAGTGGTACTCCTAACAGAGATACAACCATCACCACCATGGTGCGGTGGCTATTAAGTGCCTATCATCATCATCATCATCTGCCTGGCCTTTTCCCAACTATGTTGGGGTCGGCTTCCAGTCTAACCGGATGCAGCTGAATACCAGTGGTTTACATGGAGCGACTGCCTATCTGACCTCCACAACCCAGTTATTAAGTGCCTATCGACATCTGCTATTTACTTATATACCAGAATACCAGAGGTATCGGTATCGCTCTGGTGCGTCGCCATCCGAGAGAAGAAACTGTTTTCCTCGTCTGTAATTACAATGGCACCTTCAATATGGAACAGTGGCAATCGCTGCTTGACAGTCGAAATTATCTAGGTGTGACTTACTTCCCCAGATGACCTCCTTCACAAAGACTCCTCTCTGGAACGTCACGCTTGTGTGTAGGTACCACTGACCTCTATAATACAAGTACTTGTATTATAGAGGTCAGTGGTAGGTACCTATCTGAATGCAGTCAAGTAAATACGTTGATAGGGAAATTATTCTACAGGGTCTGTTGTCAAAGACGCTCCTCTTCTCGTCTCGCATAATGTCATGCTTGGCACACAGTCATTTGTCAAACAAAGAATTACCCTATTCACATTGTTCTCCGGATTTGACGAGAGATTGTATTCAATTTATTTGGTGGTTCGCAGCTTATGAATTAAACAAACAAGCTTAAAATATCGCTTATTATATCTGTGAAATGTAACGTTATGCAAGGTACCGAAAGTTTTTTTGTAGCAACGGTTTAACGTGTGTAACTATGACAAGTATTTCTAATCTTGTCGTGGGTGACATGATATGTGCAGCATCCTCTTCGTTTCAAAATAAAAAAAATTGTTGACCACGAATCCTAGCCTGTTTTAGTGATGAAAATCTACAAATAATGCAATCTGTCATTAAGGAATTCCCTTAAACTAAGTGGCGTTATGGCTTATTCTATCTATTGCTGGAGCCTTTTAAAAGTACAGAATTTGGCACCAAATTCTACATAAGGGCGGGAAAGTCATTGTTGAAATCCTATTTCCAGTTTTTCTTTATACCAGTTTTAAATCTATGGGACACAACCTTTACTTCATAGCAGAAGTCATAAGTCCACATTATCATCATAAAACGTGACTAACGGACACTCAATCCGCATGAAAATGTGTTTATTATACATACATGTATTTTTACATACAACATGCTGTTATGTATAACACAAAGCGTTTATGGGAGAGCTCCATTCATGGTTACGTACGGTTACATAACGAACTGGATTCGAATTGCCGGACTATCTTAATATCATAATAATTACGTGAGTATATGTGCGATTCGATCGTATTAATGACTACTCCTGGTTATTCAGGTTTTCGGATGAATGTCTCCTGGATTTGAATGCTTCCTTTACCTCTTATTCTATGGATAACGCCTCAATCGTTAGATCAACTTGCAAGTATTGTCAAGTAACCTATTTTCATTGCCAAAAAAGTAGAACGCGGAGTAAGTTTAGAACTACACTTATATACGTTCTGGAACCAAAACTGATGAGGTCAGTAATTAAAACATGGCAATTCATAAATAGAAAAAAAGCACACAGTTAAGATAATCGTGTTCGCAGCAGCAGTACAAGAAACAATTACATCGGGATCGGGGGATTCTGCAAAGCATAATTTGGCAGAATACCTTCAATAGAAATATTTTTAATTACAAAGTTATATTATCAATATAAAATAAAACGCATGGAGTAGGGGTTGTGCACATTCACTGTCATATAAAAGGCTTACGCGATGGAAGCAGCTCATAAGAGTAGTTACGTTCGTATCGACAGCATCAGGAGAAGCGGAGAAGGCGCGACCTAAGAGCACCTTTACTCCCACGCACCATGGCTTCCCGATTAGCCGTGAGTAACATCTCTACTAACGCGAGATAGCGAACACTTCCGGACTCGAGCGAAACTCGGGCGCATTCGATAAACATGCACCCATTACTGTGACTACCTATTGTTATAAGTCTATATGGGGTGTAGGCAGTCACCTGCACCTCTAACAGTTCAAACAAGTGTCAAGTTACCTAAACAAGTTCAATCTTAGTGTTATCGTGGTTCAGCAGTGATTTTTAATTAATGATAATTTATTGTTTACTAATTGAATATCGTAAATACAAGTGAAATGAAAGATCAAAACATTCCGCTACGTAATCTGATAATAAAAAATATCATAGGTAAAATAATGAGAGAGAAACGTGTTTAATCCATCTGGACGAATTCATAAGGTCTCATTAGAGAGTTTTGATTACGGAGTGCGGCTTTACGTAACGCAATTGTGGTGGGTACCTACACTACACTATCTCCACATCTGACGAGTTTATTATAACAGACTACATCTCCGCATAAACACGGCGCTGACCACTTTCGTTTTCATACTTAACATATCCGCACAGTAATCAGGGATAAAGGTACACTCATAAACATGTATTATATGTGAATTATGCAAACTAAATGAATATTTACTTATAATTTCAGCTGAGCTGCTTTCTACTGGCTAGCGTTGGTGTCTGCCTGGCGACTTTTGGTGGACATGAACAGTTAGTATTACCATGTTCCCTTATCTCTAACGATTTCTCCAACCA
>CATOHL010000213.1:0-13396 GCA_951800025.1 Oligia strigilis | reverse complement strand
GCGCATCTCCGACTAGTACCTAAATAGTTATCTGTGGTATTACAGCACATGTGGATTAAAGTAAAGAAAAAGCACGCGTTCTTAATACTGGACCTAAAAGCGGTTCAATAAGAGCCACTTTACGAGCAAGTGTGTTGAAAAATATTTTAAATCACTTACTCTATAAATTAAAAACTCCCACATAATGTGGGAAACTAAAACTAAGTTTTTAGTAGTAACACTGAACCTAATTTACAAAATTCTACATTTTATTTATTTTTATTGCGTTTTCACGTAGATATAAACACAGAAATAATAAACTTACGTGTGGAAAGTAATTTCGGTTAATTTAATCGCACTCCCACTACGCATTTACCCATTTTGGCGGTAATTTTTGGTCGCGTGTCACTCCGTCACTCGGTTAACTTCGGTTGGCGTCACACAGAGCACTGAACTGACATTAGCTACGATTGTGGCTGTGGTCTTGATCCCAGTGGCAACGCCTTGGCGCGGTAACTAGCAATAATCTAACATAATTAAATAATTATATATCAATGTTTGAATCTCGATTTTTTGTGAATCGATTTTTCATGCTTTGACTCGAATCGATTGAATTATCGATTTTATGAAACAGATTTCTGGCCGTTTCTACACAGGTGTCTGCCACTAACGTCAGATGCATTGTGAAAGAAATGACACTCCCGTAGACAGTGATTATTTTTTTTAAATGATGGTCTTCGATCAATTACACACGTGTCAATAAAAACCTAACTTAACCTGTAGGCGTGTCAATAATTATAAACAAAATATACATAATATTCCTTTGTCATAAAAAATCACGTCATCGATAATAACTCGTTATACTATGTAGGTTATTGTGGTTACCGGATGATTATGGATACAATGGAACGTCAACATCGGGAAGTGCTTAAGAGAGAAAAGCGGAAGCAATACAAATACCTACTGTTTTTTTTTTTGAGATTTTGACCTTGCCTATATTTGGAATAATTTATCCATGATAATTTAGATCTCTATTTTTAAATCTCAGCTTAAAAACTGTAATCCTGCACATGTTCCCAAACTCGAAGGCAGAAACTGGTCATGTACTTAAAAAAAATATATATATAATTATACAAAAAAGACAACACTCTAAAAAAAAAAAATAGAAAGTGAGAAATAACTATAATTTCGGAAGTAGGTGTGATTATGTGATTTTGTATTTTAGTTTTTGTCGCCAAATTTTTATTATCAATCGGTTGAAGGACACTAATTGAGACACAATAGAAGTTTTATTGTGATCACGTTTGGGGGCGTTTACTGTCCCGCAACGTGATAAAATACAAAAAAAAAAAAAATAATTCGTAGCCACCATCTTAGATCTTCATTTTGACTTTACTATCGGCTTTAAAACCCTTTATAGATGGGGGCCCGGGAGATACTTGTACAGACGCCAGCATATCAAGCTTCCCGAAACTGTCGAATTTGGCCCTATTCGTTTTAGATCTATCAAATGACACTAAAAACGACACAATATCTACACAAACAAGAAAACATGTTTTCAACTTACGTAATAGTTGGTGGCGTGAATTTACCTTACAAAAAAGTTACTTCGTTTATACTGATTCAAAATAGGAAAGTATAAATCGAGCTTAGATAGCCATTTTTTTGTTATTGCTCCATTTTTTAGGGTTCCGTAGTACCTACAAGGAACCCTTATAGTTTCGTCATGTCCGTCCGTCGGTCGGAGGTTTTGCTAAGAGACCGTTAGTACTAGAAAGCTGTAATTTTGTAGGAGTGTGTATATATAATTACGCCGACAAAGTGGTAAAATAAAATTTTGGAAAATATTTTTTTTAGGGTAGCTCCCCTACATGTGAAGTGGGGATGAATATTTTTTTCGACGTCTACCCCATCGCGTGGGGTATCGTTGAATAGTTCTTCTAAAATGACTTGGGGGGGGGTTGCTAAAATTATTTTTCGATTTAATGCTCCATTTACGCAATATTAAACTTTAAAGTGCAAATTTTTGTTCCAGTGGGGCGTCCCCCCCCCCTCTAAAACCTAAACTGCTGGCTTGAAAAATCTGGAAAAATTCACGATGACAGTGCATTTCATGAACTTTAAAGGAAAATTATAGCGGTTAGATAACTTTATTAGTTTAGCAGTAATAGTCGTTGAACTTGGGTGTTGAATAATTTTGTACCAAATACAAAATCCTTAGCATTAATCCCGTAAAGTGACTAAGATGAAGTAGTTGCTTGTTTATGACGGGTAAAGACTTGCATTGAGAAACAAAATATGAACTTTTTTTTTTTTATTAATATCAGAATAAAGAACAACAGAATCGTACTACATTGTGATAGCAGTCTACTACGGAAACCCTACACTGTGCGTGGCCCCGACACGCACTTGGCCAGTTTTTGCACTTCATAGACGCGTGGCTCAAACGGAGGGTAATCAAAAAATAAAATCCTAAAATATTGTTTTTAAATAACAATAAACTTTCTTTGTATTATAGGTGTAGTTTATTTTTTAATTTTCAGACTGAATTCTGCCAATGGACACCCTGTATTATGAGATTACTAATACAAGATAAATCTAAAAAATATCGTTAAACCTATGTTTTACAAAACTATGACCTGACGGATAATTAGGTAAATCTCAATATGAACAAGCCTTTCAAAGAGTATAGAAAATGCTGACAATATATAAATAGCGCGATACGTCTTCACATCATTCTTAGAACTACTTTTATGTACTGTACGCGTTTCAACGCATCAGCAAAAACAACATACGAAATAAACTTTTACTTTGTTTGAATGTAAAAGTTTAGAAGTAGTTAGGAAGCCAGTGACACTCGCGCTACCAAGAAAAATCTAAAGACGTATAATTTATCCAAATCCGTTCATTCGTTTAGGAGCTACGAGGGAACAAAGAAACGGACATACACACATATACAGTGTTCTTCACGTTATCCATAAACTTTATCAAACACTTCTATAGCTTTTTTTCTTCTACAAATTAAATCTAATAACAGGAAGTAGTACTTAAAAAACTTTTTACAAAAAAAAACAACCGACTTCCAAAAAATACACTACAAATTGAAAAATAACATTGATTTCGGAAGTCGGTGTCTTTGGTTCCGCATTTTCGTTTAATGACACCGACTTCCGAAATCAAAGTTATTTTTCAATTTGTAGTGTATTTTTTGGAAGTCGGTTGTTTTTTTTTGTAAAAAGTTTTTATTTTTCACTTTTTAGTGGGTCAGTTTGTAATTACAAGCTTTTTTATCTAAGTTACAATAGCCTAATGTCAACTGCTCATCACATGTTACAAAATATTGCTTTTTCCGATGCTGGGACGTTTATTGTTGAGGAGTTTTCCTGGAAAGAGCCAGGAGAACTCCTCAACAACCACTCACCATACGCATTGTAACGAGCATAAATTGCTTAGCAACCATATTAAAGTATTCGAATCGCAACCCGTGAAATATTTGTCATTGAGTAGTTCCGATGGCCATCTGTGGTCTTCATCATCAGCTCCACTTCACCAAATGATGATTTCCGAGAGCACATGCTCAAGTTACTTTAATTATTGAGTAGGCCACACGACGAAAGAGCATTGCTAGAAATGACGCGATTACTCAACTTAAATTCGGTTTCAAATTGACGCATCAGCATGACTAGTAGGTAGAGGTCGTCCTATGTAAAACTACAATCTTAATTAGGTATTATTTTTGTACGAACTGAACATTTTGGCATATTGAACCGTATGAAGTAAGCCCAACAAAAGGTAACTGCTGTAAATCGTTGAGGAGTCCCCTCGACTGTCTTTCGGCTCCATCATCAGATCGACTCCAGGCCTTCATTAAATTGTAGTGCTTTAAAACACCTAATGAAAAAATTAACAAACGCACTAGTCGCTCCTACGATTTTCGAATGTTCCCCTCGATTTCACTGGGATGCCATCATCAGATCCTGGTTTCCTTCATCATCATGGGACCACCCTTGGCATATCTCCTTTCCAACAAAAAAAGAATAATCAAAATCGGTTCATAAACGACGAAGTTATCCGCGAACAAACATGAAAAAATAAATATATACGGTCGAATTGAGAAACCCCCTCCTTTTTTGAAGTCGGTTAAAAAGGCTTTGTTAAAAAGATATTTGTAATTTCATTTAATGAAATTTAATTGAGCTATGCAGTAAGAAAGGGTCTTAACTTGTTTTTGATAAGTTTCAGCCCGCTAAATCATAAGAATGAAAATACGTCGTTGCCAATTCGGATAAAGAGGCATACATATCGGGTGATTTACGTCAAGGTATTTAGTTTGTATGAAAATTTACAAAAAATAAGAATTCATTAATGTGTCCATAATGAAAAACGCTTATTT
Organism: Oligia strigilis; assembly: GCA_951800025.1. Lineage (NCBI taxonomy): Eukaryota > Metazoa > Arthropoda > Insecta > Lepidoptera > Noctuidae > Oligia > Oligia strigilis. The sequence goes on along the minus strand of CATOHL010000213.1, from coordinate 9,024 downwards.
CCATGGTCTGAACATCTGGTCGAAGTTTATGTATATCGTCCGGAACACGGTGTATACATACTTACATACAGGTCAAGGTAATAGGAAATACGGGCTGGTGTCCGCAACTATCTGTTGAACACACCATTGAATTGTCCTGTGTTGAGCTTGATAAGCATGTTGTATGTGTATACAGACCTCCAAGTTACCAGAATCTATCGGTGTTTGATTCTGTAATGGAAGATGTATTAAAGAAACTTAGTACTAGTAGTAAGTCAATAATAGTATGTGGAGATTTTAATATGAATTTATTGGAAAATAACTCGAATACTGTCAGATTGTTAAGTCTTTTTAGGTCATTTGATTTGTCAAATGTTTTTATTGAACCAACCCGAGTGACAGCTTCTTCTGCCACTTGTATTGATAATGTTTTTTGTAATTGTGATTACTTCCACAAAGAAATTGTAAATAAGTTGCCATCTGATCACAGTGGACAAAAAATAACATTTAGCTCCTACATGCCTTTACAAAAAATTCAAATAAGGTTTAGGACAATAGGTTATTTGACAATGTAAAAAATAAGGTCATAATTTTTGACACTCGTATAGATTATCGCTTTTAAAATCGATTTGCATTAATTTTACTACAAAACAATGTATTATTTATAAAATAATCCCGAAAAAACTTCATCTTTTTAAATCTGGCGCCACGTAATCGAAAACGGTCTGGATTGGCTGAACTTAAGATGACGTCATGTTCTAGTAAATTTCTGTCTATCGTTGACAGAACAGTAGCCTTAGTGTGAGTTTATTCGACTCACGTTCGATTGCGAGCGCGTTAAAATTTTGTATGGGAAATTAGGTTTCTCATAGTGACCACCAGGTGGCGCTATAACTTTTTTCCCTACAAAATTCTAACGCGCTCGCAATCGAACGTGAGTGAAAAAACTCACACTAAGGCCACTGATGACTTTTGTCTAGTCTCTCGACCGTTTCAACGTTTGTTTACGTCAATCGTGACGTCACGACGCCATATTGTTAAAGATAGCGTTTTGGCGGCTTATTTAAACAGTACATTTTTATTTACTATTTTTTAAAAGAAATACATTATGCAATTTGAAGTAATAGGTTTTTGTGGGCTCGTTAGACACCATTAAATAATCTGAGATGTTTATCAGAAACCAGTCAAATAGCCTATTACATGTAAAAAGTTAGAGAAATTAAATAATTCTTTGGCCAGTAAGTTATGTGATCAGAATTTTAACAATATAGGTGACCCAAATGAATTCTACGCCGAGTTCTTTTCAATATTAAACGCGCAGTTTAATGACACTTTTCCACTAAAAACTAAAAATATTCACACAAAGTTTTTATTTAGTGACTGGGCGACTCCAGGTATTCGTAAAAGCAGGGAAAAACTTTTTGAACTCTATGGCTTAAAGCGACATATGAATAATACAAACTTTCATCAGTATGTTGCAAAATATTCAAAAACTTTTTAAAGTGTGTGCCAAAAAGCTAAAGCTCTTTATATTAGCAATAAAATAAAATCAGCTGATGATAAAATAAAAACTACCTGGCAAATAATAAATAATGAAACAGGTAGGAAAAAACAGAGCGTAACACTGAATTTAATTTAGAGACTGCAAAAGGGCCCATCAACTCAGATGTAGAAATAGCTCAGGAATTTGAAAACTTTTTTTCTAATATTCCCCTTAAAACTACTGAAGCTTTAAATTCATCCCCCACGCTTTCTGCTGCCTTACTTAAAAAGAATGTAAAGGCATGCCCTTTGGAGTTTAGGTTTCAGCATACAAGCCCCCAGGCTGTTATAAAAGCTGTTAAAAAAACTTAACATTAAATCAACAGAAGATCTCTGGGGAATGTCTGTAAAAGTATGTAGATCTTTCATCGAAACTATTGCGCCCTACTTAGCTTTCATATTTAACACCAGTGTTGACCAAGGAGTCTTTCCGGATCTTATGAAACATAGTAAAGTACTACCATTGTTCAAATCCGGTGATAGTAAAGATCCTAACAATTATAGACCTGTGTCAATTCTACCAGTTCTCAGTAAGGTGTTTGAGAAGTTGATGCTCAATCAAATGTTACGTCACTTTAATAAAAATTCCATCTTTCATGAACACCAGTACGGTTTCACCAAAGGGCGTTGCACTACTGACGCCTGGTGTTACCCTAATAAAGAACATTTTTAACGCCTGGGAAGAAGCACAAGATGCCATTGGAATCTTTTGCGAATCATACTTGAAAGATAGAAAGGTTAAAGTTCAAGTAAACGGCGTAAACTCATTAGGGTCTGAAATGACAATGGGTGTTCCTCAAGGTTCGATATTGGGTCCATTCCTCTTTTTAGTTTACATTAATGATTTACCCCAATTACTTCAAAATCAACCGAAGATGGTGTTATTTGCAGACATCATTAATCTTTAAAATAGACCGACGGTCACGAAATCTTGACGACGTGAATAACTATTCTTCAGGTCCAAGATTGGTTTACGGTAAATAATTTAGTACTTAATGAAAAAAAAACCAAATGCATTAGATTTAAATTACCGAATGTTAGAAGTAGCGAATGTGAAATCATATTGAATGGCCAAAAACTAAAATTTATTGATCAGACAGTTTTCCTAGGAATCACGCTAGACGAGAAATTACAATGGGGACCTCATATAACATCTATTGCGGGGCGGCTAAGCTCCGCCGCTTATGCTGTTAGAAAGATAAGACAGTTAACAGATGTAGAAACCGCGCGTTTGGTCTATTTTAGTTACTTCCACAGTATTATGTCATATGGCATTTTACTATGGGGTCGGGCTGCTGACATTGAATCCATTTTTATTTTACAAAAGAGAGCTGTCAGAGCTATTTACAATCTACGTCGTCGCGAATCTCTTAGGGAACTATTTAAAAAGGTTAATATCATGACGGTACCTTGTCAATTCATTTATGAAAATATTATGTATGTAAGAAAAAATCAACATCTTTTTAATAAAATAAGTGATAGGCATAATTTTAATACTAGAAATAAAGATAAATTAGATCAACCTTTTTTCAGATTATCTAAAGTAGGTACATACATCTTTTATGGGGTACTGTGTTAAATGCTACAACAAAATACCTTGTGACATATTGCAATTAAATGAAAGAAAATTTAAAACTCATATTAAAAGTACACTTTGTAAACAAGGATATTACAAATTAGAGGATTATATCCAAGATAAGAATGTTTGGAAACATGCTGGTCCTGCTCCATAGGAAAATCTAAAAGTCTAGACAAAATCAAACTTGTTCCTAATTTAATTTATATATGTACTTAGTCTGGCCATAAATACTGTTACAATTAAAAATAATAAAGATATTACATTTGAATTTGGAATCTGTCATTTTTATACGATTGTTCATTGAGTTTTCTAATTTTGGCGCCAATACATTGTACAATATTTTGCGATATTAAAATGGAGTGGGGTGATAAAGAGAACCGAATTGCTGTGATTGCATTACACAAAGTTGGTATGGAGCCTAATACAATTTTTAAAACTCTCCATACGCTTGGTATTAGTCAAATGTTTGTGTACCGGGCTATTAATAGGTACAATGAGACCTCCTCTGTTTGTGACAGAAAAAGATCTGGCGTCCACGTAGTGTTCGTACGAAAAAGGTAGTCAAAGCAGTAAGGGAAAGAATTCGAAGAAATGATGTCCGAAAGCAAAAGATTTTATCTCGGGAGATGAAGATAGCACCCAGAACCGTGTCGCGTATTTTAAAAGATGACTTAGGACTTGCAGCCTATAAGAGACGCACTGGCATAGACATATATATTACTAGCGTAAGGACCGGGCTAGCCGCGCGACTAAATGGCACCAACGCGCTGGCCCTAAAATGACGTTTTAGGGCCAACGCAATTCAGTTGACAGTTGTCCCCGCGCGCGGGAATTAATGTGTCATAAAAATGCCTAGTTGCGTGGTAAAAGGCTGCAAAAACTACGACACAAAAATTAAAAAGGAGCATGGGATATCGTATCATCGGTAAGTAACCTTACATTATTTTTGTTGCGATTAAATGATTTAATAAACACATTTTTAAGTTAGTGATCATTTTATTATTTTTCAATGGCGGCCATTGTGTGGGCGTGGCCAATGGCTTTTCGAAGTGAACGAAGTAACCTTGTACAGACGTCATTTTTTTAAATTCTGTTTAAGCGCTAAGGTAGCCCGCGAAATTACCGAGGCTATTTCAGTCTTTCTATATCGTTCTCACATGTATAATTTTAACATGATTATTTATTTTAGTAGGTAGTAGGGCTATGTACAGACGCCAGCACATCAAGTTACTACAATCTGTCAGATTTCTTTAATAGATTTTCGACTTTATTGCTAAAGCATAAGGTTCAAGGTTGATTGGGAAAATCTGACAGTTTCGGGTAGGTTGGCCTGCTGGCGTCTGTACCTATACTTACCCAATATTTTGTAACAATTTTAGTATTTCAAGAGTGTGTGGAGTTTCTTGCCCGTTCTTCCCCTAAAGTACCTACTACGCTTTGGAATGGGCAACTAGCATCATCTTTCTCTGACCCCTTGACAATAATTCAAAAGTGGCGCCTTTATTTATTTCAAATAAATTCTTTGAGTTTATTAATTTGTTTTACTTACGATTTCTTTCTGACCTGTAAAATATCATCTTATAAATAAATCGTTATGTATATCGACTTATACTGACTCACGATAAAATGTTATAAAAATAATCTCCTTTTTTTTTAAGTCGGTAAAAATATGTAGACGCACGTACAAGTTTACGTCGTCGACCTATGCACCGCTGCGCTCACGTAGTTCGTATGAGTTATAACAGATGGCGCTACTTTTGCTTGTATGAAGAAGGTTTAAGTAAAATGTTCAGATGGGCGTATCCTTACTTTTGAAATCATTGCGCACTGGTCATTTTTTAACTGATAATTTAAAAAAGAATAGGATGGTAAAATCAAAACAACTACTGAAGCGGTACGCAAAGGGAGGTCACAGAAAAATTTTGTTTACGGATGAGAAAATCTTTACAATTGAGCAACATTTTAACAAACAAAATGACCGTATTTATGCTCAAAGCTCTAAGGAAGCTTCCCAATTAGTCGACAGAATGCAACGTGGGCATTATTCGACTTCAGTGATGGTTTGGTGGGGTGTTAGCTATGAAGGAGTGACTGAGCCAAATTTTTGTAAAAAAGGTATCAAAACATCGGCACAAGTGTATCAAGATACCATTCTTGAGAAGGTAGTTAAGCCACTTAACAACACCATGTTCAATAACCAAGTATGGTCCTTCCAACAAGACTCGGCGCCGGGTCATAAAGCTCGGTCCACGCAGTATTGGTTGAAAGTAAACGTTTCGGACTTCATCAGAGCTGAAGACTGGCCGTCGTCTTGTCCCGATCTTAATCCGCTGGATTATGATTTATGGTCAGTTTTAGAGAGTACGGCTTGCTCTAAACGCCATGATAATTTGGAGTCCCTAAAACAATCCATACGATTGGCAGTGAAGAATTTTCCCATGGAAAGAGTGCGTGCTTCTATTGATAACTGACCTCAACGTTTAAAGGACTGTATTGCAGCCAATGGGGACCACTTCGAATAAGCTTTTTATATTTTAAATTGTTTTATATTTATGTATTAAACTAACACACTGTAAAAGTAATACATATTATTGGCAATAAAAAAAAATTTTTTTTCTTCGTGACAATATTTATGGCAAGACTAGGTATATATTTTTTTATTATGACATCTTATTCTAATTCATTGTTACAATCTGCGACTACAGTGGCTCACACACTTGTTAAAGTTCAACTACTTTTGCATTTTTTTTTTTAAAATAACTTGTAAATATATGTGCACCATGTATCTATCACTTATTTGATTTACCTGTCATTGCTTAATTTTTAATTTTTTTGTGGTAGACTAATTTTATTATGGGTGCATCGTGTTCACATATAATTTTTATTATGTACTAGCTGTGCCCGCGACTTCGTTCGCGTGGATGTCGGAACACAATAATGTGTCGCTTAGGAAAGGTGTAAAAGGAAGAATCTTCCGATCTTGTCTGGTAACGCTTCCCTTGCCTGGGGTTCTCAACCATAGCCCTTTCGACTGTACAGCAGTCACTGCGTCTTCATGGTTCATAATGACAATGCGACGAAGTGTCACTTTGATTTTTGAGGATAAATAAAAATGAAAGAGCCTGCTCGAGGCTGATTGTCTGACCAAATAGCCATATTATGTCCATTTAATTTTTCATTTGTTTTAGAATACTAAGTTAGACCGGAATAAATCGTAAAATCATACCACCATTTTATCTAAAGTATAATATCTGAGATTAGTAGGTGAAGTTTGAAGTTAGTTTTTATAAGTCTTGTCTTCTTCTCTGCCGCTCTGCGATAAATTTAGAAATTCTTAACTTGGTATTGTAGATATCTTACATACCAATATTAAGACTTTATCATAGCGTCGAGATATCTAGAAGATAAAAAGAAGAATACATCAATGGTGTTACTCTTAAATCGTACCTACTGAAGTTTATCTGAAAAGTAGTTTGAAGTCTTTCTTAACTTATTCTGTAAACCTGTGCCCACATTTGCTAACTCTCTCTTGGTGGATAGCCTTAAGATACCTTGAGGGTCGATATGGTGCATTTCCGACGTTTGGCCCCCAAACTGGAACGGGCCGGGGCCGCCATGGGATCTGGAGGCGATAGTCCTCGCGCGCCTATGTATGAGTGGCGCGCGGAGGCACTACGTCGCGCGCCGGGGGGAAGATTCGCATCCGCGGTAAATCGGTGCGGAGCTGACAGATCTCCGGCGCGATCTCATGGCGGCATGGAAATAGCGACTGTCGCTACCCAGCGCAGGGCACGCCGCGATAGCGGCGATAAGACCCCTCTTTAAGGAGTGGCTAGAGAGGCGCCACGGCGCTCTCACCTACCGCCTGACGCAGGTCCTCACCGGACACGGAAGTTTCGGGAGGTTCCTGCACATCATCAGGCGGGAGGAAACGCCCGGGTGTCACCATTGCTAGGATCGCCCAGAGGACACGGTAGAGCACACGGTGGAGGTCTGCCCCGCTTGTGCGGAGCACCGCCGTGTCCTCGTAGAGGCGATCGGCAGCGGCGGCGACCTCTCGCGTCCGGCCCTGGTGCGAGCCATGGTCCGGGGCGAGAGGGAGTGGGAGGCAGTCACCTCCTTTTGCGAAGCAGTCATACTAGCAAAGGAGGTGGCGGGATGGCTCAGGGAGAGAGCCTCCCGTCCCAGCCACCGTGGGAGACGCTCCGGGCGTCGGGAGCCGCGTGACGACTCCCGGCCACCGTAGGCGCGGGCCTGCGAGCGGAGAGTAATGGGTAGCTGGGTTTTAGTCAGTAAAAGTCTGACACTCCCTTCCGCTCCACCCAGAGCGGGAGGGGGGGTCATTTGATGATTTACCATCCGAAAAAAAAAAGGGTCGATATGATTTTAACCAAGACAATGGCTAAAAATTTAGTTAATGTCTCGAAGACATAATTTACAATACCTTTTTACGACATGGCAGTGCTACTTGTATTGGGTGTGCACCTTGACGTATCGCTGCCGGCCGTTGTCGAGTCGACGGCAGCGAAGAGTCCTGGGACGCGGTGGTTTCCTTCTGCGAAACGGTCGTCTCGCAGAAGGAGGCTGTGGAAAGGGAGAGGGAGATCTCATCCACTCACCCGGCCCGCAGTAGGCGCATCGGGCGGACAACGCCCTCTTCCAGCCCACTAAACGGGTCCAGGGGCGACGAATTCGGGGACGTCTGTCACCGCCAACACATCAGGACTTGAGCTGGCGGCGCGTAGTGTTCCACGCGCGCCCCTCTTTGCCGTCACCAGTCGGGGGTTGCGGAAGGATCGTACGGTCCCGCAACCCCCGGCGTAGGTGTGAGACGGAACACTGGGGTGATTTTTAGTCAGTAAGAGCCTGACAGACCTCGCCGCCTGCCCCAGGGCGGCGGACATCCATGAAGATTTTCGACCCCGGAAACAAAAAAAAAGGGTGTGCAACTGCCGAACCTATACTCAATAAATCAACAGCCCGTCTGGAGGTGTGCGTTGAAGCATTATCATGGTAAAGAAATTTTAAAAAATTCGAGGAAAAAAGGCAAAAACTATGAAAGTATGATATGATCTTAAAACCTTATGTCACTAAGAAATGCTTCTCTGTTAAAATGTTAGAAAGGTTGCTTGCCCCTCGAAAGAGTTCCTACATAAAGTTGCCCGTGTGTGTGTTTGTTTCGGCCTTTCTTGTCAGAGTAGTCAGATAGGAAACGCCGACTTCATCTAGTTTAAAAAAAAAAACATGATTGACGTGTAAAAGTGTTTGTACAAACCTACTTACAAAAATAAAATCATTTATCATTTATCATTGCAATCTTTATCACTCAGAACACCACATCACATAATATTATCTTACATTATCCTCACTTTTTATTTGAAATTCTTTTAGCGCCACTAATCAACCAACATTATGTAATCATTATCATTACTTTTTCAAATAACACAGGCAGAAGTGACTGTGATAGTCATCTTATAGGTAAGCCTGCATGACGTGATTATTCACATAATAATGTTATAAACACAATAATTATGTTTTCGTTAGTACTATAAAGCGCCAATAGATGTCATGTGTATCCAACTTACGTAATGAAAGTTGTTGTAGAATACTTTAAATTGATTATATCTTTTGATACAGTGAACCGATTGCGATGAAACAAAAACTAAACACTACTCCGAGTTCTACACTATATTTGAGTATAAAAATTAACCATATTGGTTTGGTACTTTTTACGTCGAACCTGTTCAAATCAAATTTTGTCACATCCAAACAGACAAACAGACAAACCGACAAACAGACAAAAATTCTAAAAATTGATGAAATGGCATCTGTTGGTTATCCTATAACACCCCAACTATTTTTTTTTTTTTATATTTTCAATGTACAGAAACGCCTCGTCTACAGATTTATTATATGTATAGATA
>CATOHL010000212.1:0-17308 GCA_951800025.1 Oligia strigilis | reverse complement strand
GAAAGCACCATCTCCGAAAATTTTTTTTTTTTTTTTTTTTGTATGAAGAAAAGCACAAAAGTCGTTTTTTCTCACAGCTTAATAAAACTTAAAGCCTGCGGCTTACATGGGGTGTAGTCCTACATGAGGCGATCCCGAAATGCTATAACACGCACACCCATGCGCGCCGCTTCACTCACAGCAGAGTGTTGAATTTCGAGAAATTCAGTAAGTGATTTTTACGTTGATTTAGGTGTGATCTTGAAAATATACAAAGTTATTGACTTTAGTATGCTAATTTTATTAATTATAATGAGAAATATGTATACTATGTAAAAATAAAAAACTCTCAAATAGATACTCATTTACAATATAGATAGATTTTGCAATATTTCTTATGATAATTTAATTCGTTGTTAGTAGTAGAAGTTTGATTTCATAATTTACATTAAAAAAAATAGTACAAGAACTTATAACTAATAGATACAGAAAAATACTAAGAATAGGCAATTGTATAATTGAGAAAAAATATAAAATTTGCACAAAAACATCAAAAATTAAAATCTAGTCTACTGAGTTTCGTCATCGCTATCAAAGAATTCAAAATCAGAATCCATCACACTTGGCACCTCAACAAATTCAATGTTTTCCTTATCCATGGTATCCAGGTCAATTAAAAGAAGAGACATTATTTCTTCAGTTAAATCATTTCTACTTTTATTTGTCAGTTTAGGTCGAATGCTTGACAAATATGGGTCTGAGGACACGAGGAAACCATTAAAGATGTCTAGGTTTGTCGCTCTGCGACAAAATTTCCGCGTATGATGTTCCCTGAGTTTTCTAAAATCTTTGTTTCGGGCTTCAGATGCCTCTTCTGATAGCTTTCCTATAGGCAAAATGTTGAAATGTTTTATTATTTCGGCTCCATGTAGCAGAAGTTTGTGGATACTGGAAGGCATGAAATACCAGCCATACAGTTCCACATACAGCTGCGCAGTTTCGTCGAGATAATTGGCAAACAAATCAATATCAATAGACTGTCCTGATGATACAACACGGAGAATAGTTGCGAATTTTTGGAGCAGCTCCTGACTCAATCCAGTGATATTTGCAGTCTTCTCAGGACACTGGAAAAATCTTCTAGCCCTGTTGCCATCATTCGTGGTTCCAGTACCTTTATATAAAAAAAAAATATTGATATGAGAACATTATTAGATAAGTTTTATAATATTACACTAATTTATAAACCCTTTGATATTATACAAAATAAATAAATCAACTAACCTTGTTTTACGATATCCACTAGGAGTCCCATTTCCTCTCGAAATTTACGCTGTATCGTCTGTTTGCGACTTTTCAAAGCTGCTTTACTAGCTTCATCTCTGGCTTGCCAATTTTTTAACATCCAATCGGTAAGCGATTTGCAGCAGGCATTCCATGGATCTGATCCATGCATGCAAAGTCGACAAACCGTACTTGTAAATATCAGATGATACAGATTTCCTAAAATATGAATAAAAAGGTTAAAAGTGTTTTTCAATTAAATAAAAAAAATATATAATTTTAACGTAGATTTCCAACATTCAACTTGCTTGTGAATCTTCTCCAAATCATTCATTTCACTTGGTACAGCTTTACAGATGTCACATGTTTGCATAGAGGTTTGTGACAGGTGAGACGTTATTTTGCCATCTATCGTGGTCATTAAATATTGAATGTTTAACTTGTATATTATTTTCAATGATAAATGGCTTCAATGCTTTAATTTCAGCATCGATCAAACCCATTTACTCCTTCATGTCCAACTTATTTTTGCTGACAAACTTGAAATAAATTGGTCTACAAAGCATTGTAGAAGAAGGTTTTGGGTTTTCCCAGACCAAATCGTCACCACACATCAACTGCAAGGGCACAAAACAGCACATAAAAGACTAGAGTCGTCTTCATCTGCATTCATGCATTGCTTGTAGTTGCTTTGATTTGACGCACCATCGAAGTCCCATTTGCAGACTAAGATGAGTTCTTTATCTTGCAAATGGTCCAAGTTTAATGTTTTGGCAAGTCGAGTGACAGTGATGTCCAAAATAGCTTGAAGTTTTACTTTAACTCCTCGTTCGGTCACTTCAATATCGCTCTCAGGAGGATAGCATGCCTTCTTGGCTTTTAAAACTGAATAATATGTTGGGTACAAATCTACTCCACGTTCTTTCGCAGTTTCCCTTAAAGTTAGATACTGCCACTTCGACAATTTCAAAGAAATCCATATACCCAACGCTTCTTCTGCTGTATACTTGTTAGTAGTTGCCTTGCCATTCAAAAAATTCTTGATCTCTGCTGCTTGTTCAGGATGCTCAGTAATATATTTTATTAAGTCTTCCACGTCCTCATTCTCCTCACTACAACTCGCTGCAGCAGCATATGCAAGTTCCTGAGGGTCGTGCGTTAAAAGTTCTTCTATTCTTCTCTTCTTCTGTTTTTGGCATAATTCTGAGAAAGGTTTTCTTGGGCTCCTTTTCAGTGTTGTAGTGCTAACAGTACATTTAGTTGCTTTGGACGTGAATGCACCTTCATTTATACCACTAGCACTTGAGGTTGAAGGTTCAACAGTATCAGTAACAGAGTCGATTGATACTACGAATCGTGAGATTACGAATAGCTTACAAGAAACAATCATTACTATGTAATTATCTTTTCCAGTTGGTATGTGTACCTTTCCCAAAGATAGAGGTATCTATTTGAGTTTTTTTTATTTTTTTATATAGTATATTCCATTATTTCTCATTATAATTTATAAAATTAGCATACTAAAGTCAATTACTTTGTATATTTTCAAGATCACACCTAAATCAACGTAAAAATCACTTACTGAATTTCTCGAAATTCAACACTCTGCTGTGAGTGAAGCGGCGCGCATGGGTGTGCGTGTTATAGCATTTCGGGATCGCCTCATGTAGGACTACACCCCATGTATGCCGCAGGCTTTAAGTTTTATTAAGCTGTGAGAAAAAACGACTTTTGTGTTTTTCTTCATACAAAAAAAAAAAAAATTTTTTTTTTCGGAGATGGTGCTGTCTGAGGCTTTCATATTACTAAAATAAAGCTGTACCAATTTTTATTTCTCGCCTAGAGCCATTTTGATTTTCAATGTCCACTAGGCGTCGATTTCGAACCACTGTGCGGCGGCGACCCGCGGCCCGTCGAAAAAAAATTTCCGGGACAGTTTATATGACGTAAACGCGTAACGTGCGCGTTCGGGGCGTGTGAGTGGGTATGTAATGTAGTACGACTTCGACTGCGGAGATGTAACTTTTACGTCTGTAGACTTACAGTACCTATGTCGGTATGTCGTGCACAACTATCTTCCTACTTTCGCCTATACTTCCATGCAGATGCCTAAAAATCCTTTTATTTTGTAGCTCTGGCTGTATAGAACACGAGAAAAAGGCAACTCCGCAGGAAAAATTTCCTGTGAAAATAGAAATTATTTTCAAGGATGACATATTTTGGGACACTAAAACTAAAAATAAATTGGTTAAATTCTACACAGATTGCTTGCTTCCGGAACTGGTCGATCCAAGACATACAAGGGACATGGCAATAAGGGACCCCTCTTACATAGTTACTATACAGGGACGCAAAAGAAAAACGGAAGAGGAGAGAATAAAAAAAAACCGGCCAAGTGCGAGTCGGACTCGCACACGAAGGGTTCCGTACCACAAGGCAAAAACGAAGAAAAAAACACGTTTATTGTATGGGAGCCCCCCTTAAATATTTATTTTATTTTGTTTTTAGTATTTGTTGTTATAGCGGCAACAGAAATACATAATTTGTGAAAATTTCAACTGTCTAGCTACCGCGGATCTTGAGATACAGCCTGGTGACAGACAGAAGGACGGACGGACAACGAAGTCTTAGTAATAGGGTTCCGTTTTTACCCTTTGGGTACGGAACCCTAAAAAGCAAAGCAAAAAACGAGCAATGATGGTGGAAGACAATAGCCAAGACAATACAAACAACCAAGAGACACTTTGTGATTAGCGTTGAAAATGCCGAAAATAACAATTTGTTTTTTTCCACGAAAAAAAAAACAAATTGTGTTTTTTCCGTTTTTTTCGCATGTCACATAGAAAAATTAACAGAAGGAATCCTTTGGAAAGAAACAGGATTCTTTCGAATGTTTCGGTTAATGATTTGAAAAGTGGAAAAAAACAAGTTTTATTGAAATTGAAATATATTTTAATAGGTGAATAATAATAATAATATTATTGTTGCTCTAGTCGAAAACCATGAGGACTACTGATGTAAAAAACCCGCGAAATATTTTTTTCAAATTTTTTGTCGGTCGAAATTTTTTTTTTTTCTTAATTCATGTTGGGATACTGCTTGCACGGGGGTGACACAGGGGGGGTTAAATTTTGGTTATTTTTTGCCTAGGACGCACCGTTTTCGAGATATTTGAATTTAATTATTTTTTATTTGATTCAACAATTATTTATGGACTTTTATTCAAACAGTTGTTTTATATTTTAGTCCGTGCTCAAATGTTGTACAGACGCCAGCAGGTCAACCTACCCGAAACTGTCAGATTTTCTCAATCAACCTTGAACCTTATGCTTTAGCAATAAAGTCGAAAATCTATTAAAGAAATCTGACAGATTGTAGTAACTTGATGTGCTGGCGTCTGTACCTTACCTACTCGCAATCCTGTCGTTAATATTCAAAACAAAAACAGGAAATGAATTCGATAGTTGTTTTACTTTATTAATTTTAGTTGTAATTAAGTAATGTGTTGAAACCCGGGACATTAGTCCCAAAAAATATTTTGTCGTAAGGCGTCTCCACTTTGACTCTGTTCTTTTTCGAACTTTAGGTATTTTAGCTCACCTTTTTCCGATCACTGGTAATAATACAGTGTGTATTATTTTAATCAAAATCAACCGGTTCGATTCCTGGCTAGAGATATTGATTTTTCAAAAATCCATTGATGCAGTTTTATTTTTCATCAAAATCGAGCCCGCGACTCCTTTGAGTACTTTTCGCTATTCCTCATAGTTTCGGATTTGGCCATCCACGCCCACTTGAAAAATTCAAGTGGGCGTATAAGGTATCTATTCATACACGAAATAACTTTTAGCACAAACCCTGAAATCGTGAAAAAAAAAAATCAGCTGTTCCCGACAATTATGTTCTCATAACTCGTCAAAATGTAGGGAACAGCTGTTTTTTTTTCGCGATTTCAGGTTTGAATCCATAGTAAAAGTAGTTCGTAATGATGAGTACAATGACACCTTATGAGATTTCGTGTATGAATAGATAGACCTTAAATAAACCAACTTATTCAATGCATAATATTAGTAATAAAATAATATTAATACAATCTTAATATAATATCAAAATATTACCTTATTTTTATTAACACTACATTGAAATAAATATGGATGGTGATCAAAAATCAGACAGGATTATCCTCACCATCTGAAACGTATGGTTACGTGCAGCGTCACGCCCCGCGACCCCGCACCCCTGCAGGTGCGGGGTCGCGGGGCGTGACGCTCGCTCCTCCCACTCGCTCGAGGTCGCTGTCATTTAATGTCGCCTTTTGTTTATTTAGTTTAGTGTTCTCCTCTGAGAGCAAGATGAGAAAAGGATTTTTTACCCGACTGCGGCGAAGCCCAAAAGGAGGGTTATGTGTTTGACCTGTATGTATGTATGTATGTATGTATGTATGTATGTATGTATGTCCGATTCTTTGTTCCCTCGTAACTTCTAAACGAATGAACGGATTTGAATAAATTATACGTCTTTAGATTTGTCTTGGTAGCGCGAGTGTCACTGGCTACATTAAAATCAAAAACAAAGTAAAATGGCGGATTTAGGGTGCCATATTGTGGAGTTCGAAATTTTTTTTTCTTCTAATACCATCGAGTGAAATATCAAAATTAAGGGTTTTAAAAGGTGATTACAAAAATATATACAACTTATATGGTTAGAATTACTTTTTTACAGTTTAGTAACAATATAACGTCACGCCTAAATTCCTCAAAGGGGTAGCTTACAGAAGTTTATAGTGCACTTACATTTTGCCAGTTATGTTGTCATCCCATTTAAAAGGAAGCAAGACTATTGTCGGTTATCGGACACTAACCCAAGCTACGGGTTTTGCTTGCTTCTCAATTGGTTTCTTATAGAGAAGCCCAATATCAATTTCCACCACCCGGAAATCGAACCCTGGACCACACGTTTAGCTGTCGCACTTGTGGCCACAAGACCGACGAGTCAGAATGAGTCAAACTGTGAGTAATTGTGGAACAATTACTGACGGATTCGTGAAAATGAGAAAATCATTACTGTAATATAGAAATAATATCCGTACATTGCAATGCCAATTTCATATAATATTTGTATTGGTTTTCGAAATGACATCTTATGGCGCTCTTGCCAGCAGTTGATAGTAATCTTGTATTGGAACATATTTTCTTAAACCGATCTAGATATTTCAGGCAAGCCGAAAACGTAAAAATAACTGTTAAAGTTGTTATATTAAAAAGGTTGATATCATATTTTCCGGAGAGCATTTATATATAACTAGCTGCGCCCCGCGGTTTTACCCGCATAAGTTTCGATCCCGTGGGAATATCGGGATAAGAAGTAGCCTAGGTATATGTTAATCCAGGTTATCAGCTACCTCCATATTAAATTTATTCAAAATTGGTCCAGCTGTTTGACCGTGAAGAACTAACAAACATATAAACACACCCCCTCACACACTCACAAACTTTCGCCTTTATAATATTAGTGTGATTACTGGTACTTAGCTGCCTCCGGTTAGACTAGAATTCGACTCCAACATGGTTGGGAGAGTCTAGGCAGAAGAAAATATTTTCAGGAGAGCAATAAATAAAAATATGTTATTACCTACTGAAAATGTATATTAGGTAAATATTGCCAGTAAATATTTCCATTGGGACAAAATATTTGTGTCGAAGTGTCGCTACTGTGTGATTCAACTGAATTATATTTTACGACACCGCATGTTACTCAGACGTAAAAATACCTATTTGGTCGGTATCGTATTCGTAACCTACATATACGGTGAACAAGCTGATAAAACATGTTACTACTCGGGACAAGGTGAACGTATCACGGATCGCGTTACCCGTGAGATTTTTACTACAACGTATTTATACACCAATCTATCTATACATATAATAAAACAGTAGAAAAACTGTGTCTGTACATTGAAAATATTAAAAAAAAAAAATTGGGGGGTGGTTTAGGAACAGTAATAGGGTACGAATCCGAAAAAAAAATTGTGTCTGTTTGTCTGTTTGTTTGTACACGCTAATCTTCGGAACTACTGGAAGGATTTGAATGATTTTTGTTTTGTTGTATAGGTATTATGTCTGGGCAACATATAGGCTATAATTTATCTTGGAAACTTGAACACCTGATGCAGAACCGCAACAGACCAGCTAAACTATAAGAGATACAAAAATGGTACCATAGCAAAAATTTTTCCACGTGATGAGCATTTTCTGCCGAGAGAATAAATTTGAAGATCTGTAACACCTGATGTGGAACTCCAAGAGCCCAGCTACACCATAACATATATAGGAATGACGTCTTAGCAAAAGTTGTTCGGTCTGATGGGCATTTCCTGTTGACTTATAAAAAAACTGGCCAACACGAAGGGTTCCGTACCACAAGGCAAAAACGCCGAAAAAAACACGTTTGTTGTATGGGAGCCCCCCTTAAATATTTATTTTATTTTGTTTTTAGTATTTGTTGTTATAGCGGCAACAGAAATACATCATCTGTCAAAATTTCAACTGTCTAGCTACCGCGGTTCTTGAGATACAGCCTGGCGACAGACAGACGGCAAAAACGCCGAAAAAAACACGTTTTTTTGTATGGGAGCCCCCCTTAAATATTTATTTTATTTTGTTTTTAGTATTTGTTGTCATAGCGGCAACAGAAATACATCATCTGTGAAAATTTCAACTGTCTAGCTACCGCGGTTCTTGAGATACAGCCTGACGACAGACAGACGGCAAAAACGCCGAAAAAAACACGTTTTTTTGTATGGGAGCCCCCCTTAAATATTTATTTTATTTTGTTTTTAGTATTTGTTGTTATAGCGGCAACAGAAATACATCATCTGTGAAAATTTCAACTGTCTAGCTACCGCGGTTCTTGAGATACAGCCTGGTGACTGACAGACGGACGGACGGACAGCGAAGTCTTAGTAATAGGGTTCCGTTTTTACCCTTTGGGTACGGAACCCTAAAAATCGAAGATCAGAAGCCTACCCGGTAACGCAGAGGAGCAGTCACTTAGATTTTAATTGATCAGGTATCTTCTTCACAATAAAACTATAACCATGCCTAGAAAGAGGTCAAATCTTTCCCAATGTTCCAAAGGGGCTAAAAGATTGAGGATCATAAGATCCCAAGAATCTACCGGAGAGCGTCAGGAGAGACTTGATGCTGTTCGAGAACATCAGGCTGCAACTCGATCCGTGGAAACCTCTGCGGCGACTGACCGCTGATTGTGAACGACATGCATTGCCTCGCGAATCGGAAACGTTTACCGATACAGAATCACGCTTGAGTTTTCAGCGTATTCGCTCATCTACTAACAGGTCTTTTGAAACGAGTGATGAACGTGATGCGCGAATAACTACTAATAGAGATTACCTTACATTGTCCCGAACACGCACACAACAAAATTTTCATAATCAGTTAGAAAGTGAGAGAGAAAGAATTGCTGGAGTACGGCATGAAAAGACAAGAAGAGCGCAACGAACGTATGAATTCTGATCGACTTCGACATCTCTGAACAGAATGTCGATATCATCTGAAGAATCGGATGTGTCTCAAGATATAGCCGTAGGCCATGGCAACCTTCCTTGGGTTGATGAGGAACGGAGTGCATTTACGTATACTCCTATGATTGACTACACCACATATTCCGCCATCGGAGGTGTGGTTCAAAATTGTACTTTTTGTGAAGCTGTTAAAATGGCAAAAAGAAACAAACGGTATGTGTTGCTCAGGTGGGAAAGTACATATTGAAATATTTCAAAATCCTCGAAATATTAAGATCACTGGTGACCATCCACAGTCAAAACATTTCTTGGACAACATCCGTTCGTACAATAATGCCTTTCAAATGACATATTTTGGTGCGAAGCAGATTTCAGAAGGCCCATTTATGCCAACATTCAAAGTGCAAGGCCAAGTTTACCAGCTTATTGGTTCATTATTGCCTGAAAATGACGTCTCGAATCGTCTCGCTCACCCCGGTGTTTTCCAGTCCCCGGGCTCTTAGAATTCGACATCAGACGTTTCAGCCGGTCGATTCTATAAAAATCTCACCGTGAAAACTTAGGTGAAGTGAGCGTGGAGTGAGCGTAGGTAGGAATAGTGTCAATTCCTACCAAAAACAAACTCACTTCACCTAAGTTTTCACGGTGAGATTTTTACAGAATCGACCGGCTGATCTTCGATTTTGACAACTACGTTGTCATGTCGTTGTCAGCGACAACGTATCGCTGGCATAAGCAACAGCATCCGCGTACGAAGTCGCGGGCAGAAGCTAGTATCAAATAATAAGAAAATCTCAATGTTTTGTCGAGCCACGAAAACCGTGCAAAGCAGGGGTCGGTCACCAGACTCACTAGTTATCCATTAACGCAGTTCTTTTCCACATGTTGGAAATCCTGTTGAGAGATTACCAATGCCTACTAATGTCCGGTTTCATAACGACTCGATAAACTCTCGATGGTTATCCATTCGACAAAATTGTCCAAAATATCGAACCAATACCTATCGAATAGATAAACTCCGATGAAACTTCAAAAACCGGCGAAAAGTAATCACATGTCAACTGAAACTCTTGATTAGTGGCTTTTGTGGAATCAATCAACTTAGCCTATCGCAGTCCACTGCTGAACATAGGCCTCGCCCAGGCTGTGCCACAACACCCTGTCCTCCACCTTCCATCCAGTCTGTCCCACCTCAGTCCATCTAGCTGGGGGCTTCCTTCCCACACTACGCTTGCTGATACGCGGTCTCCACTCCAGGACTCGTCTGTTCAACCAGCCATTGGTCCTTCGACAAACATGGTCCCACTGCCAATTCAGCTTGCTTACTCTGCAAGCTATGTCGGTAACTCCAGTTCTTTTCCGGATAACTTCATTTCTGATTTTATCGCTGAGCGACCTTGAATTATTTGACCAGCCCGACTGTCAGTGTCCAGTTTTGTGGAAGATTCGACACAATTTCGCCAATTTCACGTAGGTACTACGATAGACCATCAAACGCAAGAGTAAGTTCAGTAGGAATCTACTGCTGATGCTGCATTTAAGGTCTGAGTAGAGAGCAAAAGAAAATCAAAACTGGCTGACCTAGTTGAAGACGCGAAGAGTATTAAAAAACGTGTGCAGTCGGGGGACCCCCATCAGGAACGAAGTTCCTTACGCGTTGGCGTTACTCGCACGCACACTCACTCGAATATAATAGAAAGAGACAGACAGAGAAAAAGTATGAATTCAATACCTACTCGTTTTTAATACAGAGCCAACTAGTAAGTATAAGTTTTTTGAAGCTCTCACGAAGTTGTCGCCATCTTAGATTTTTATTTTGACCCCACTATCGGCACACACACCCATGTCTTAGAATTTTTGGTTCTAGGACATGCGGGTTTCCTCACGATGTTTTCCTTCACCATTTTGAGAGAAGTGGTGATGAAATAATTTATACTTACAAAGTAAAACGCCTGTCAGGGTTCGAACCTACGACCTATATCTCGTAAATCGCGGTCGTTACCACTGGGCCACCACTCAAAATCAAATTCAAAATATTTTATGTCACATAAACCTACATGGGCACTTATGAAACGTCAGAAGCTAGGTGCACGGTTCCAATTGGTTGTTTCGTTTGAGAAGAGCCGGCAAGAAACTCCACGGTTACTCTTTTTAAAAATAATTCGCTTTTACAATGTTTTCAAATTTATTAGTCTCCCCGACTTCCCATCCCCAGAGGTCGGGTGCCCTTTGAAGGTTTCCCCCCGACAACAAAAGGTATGGGAGGACAGCGTAGGCCTGTCAACAAGTACCACTGCTCTCTGGGCCACCATTTATCTATCTCTACAAACAGAGACAGAGATAGAGAGAAAATCGCATAGAGAGATCTACCAGTTTACTCCTACTTTTTTATTTAATTGGTGAACTCCCAATATTTATTCATTTGTAACTAAACTACAATATAGAAAATATGTATTCTATTCTATTCAATTTAAAGATATATCAAGCTACATAAAAAAAAACCGGGCAAGAGCGAGTCGGGCTCGTGCACCGAGGGTTCCGTACCATCATTATGTTTTTAAATTTTCATCGGCGAGGCGTATATTCGTTAGAGAATTTTTTACTGCGCACTGTGGTGTAGAATATTGCAGTTTTAGGTCAGCGCCATCTCTTGACCGATAGTGGAACTAGTGTGAATTTTGTTGATGATTTCTGAAAAAGCGTGCTATTTAGAGACATCGTTTTATTTTTCCTGTAAACTTTACATAAACTTCTATCACTTAGAATTATTTCAGATTTTTCTCTTTGCAAACTTCGGAGATAAGGGTGGGGGAGGGAACGGTTTTTTTACATTATTCATCAAAAGTCGAAAAATATCGGCCTCAAAAAAAAAAGAAAAAATGTTTGAGAATGTGCAAACGTGCGCTCTTTCACATGATGATACCCCACATGCCCTAGTAGCCCCACTTCGAATTTTTCAGAGCCCCTTTCAGTCCGTTGAAAAAAAAAAAAAATTTCTTTAAAAAACGTCAAACGTCATCTAAAACTATTCCAAATTTCAAGTTTATAGCATAAGTAGTTCTTGAGATATCCAGCTGTGACAGACAGACAGACTGAGTCTCACCATAAGGGTTCCGTTTTCCATTTTCGTACGGAACCCTAAAAATGTCTGTCTTAATAATAAACTAAAATAGAAATAAAATAAATGAGTAAAGGACAGACCAAACAATTGAATAAATCGAAATATACAATCTTATTACCACCGTATTATTTAATTTCTGAATCCAACCTGTTTGACAGGCACGAACAGTTTGTATGGGATAATAAAATTGTTGCTTTTACTATTTTCCTTACTTCTTCATATTTTCTCACAGGACCTGCTAAACCTTCCTTGGACTTCTACAAATATTTCATAACCAAAATCAGCCAAATCAGTCCAGTCGTTCTCGAGTTTTAGTGAGACTAACAAACTTCATTTAATTTTTATTTTGCGTAACACAAATAACAAAATATTTCATGTAGGCTCTCTACATTCCTCACAATTTGTATGCCTTATGTTGAAACGAGTATCTCCATATAAATCGATTCTGAATGAACACCGAATCACGAACTTGACATTGATGGATCAGTTGGGCCAAATAAGTTATTATTAAGTACGTTATTTCTCATTGCTTTGAACGTTTTATAAAAATCCAATAACCTTTTTTCTTACTTAACCAAGACTCAGTATGAATAGACAAATATAATGAAATCTGTGAAGAGACTATAAATAAACAAAATATACCCAGGAACATGACAGTATTTCACATTAATATGCATCGTATCAAACGCAAGTACCAAGAACATACTTACCTTATTTACTTATATCCCCTCAAAAACTTTATTTTTCAAAATGTTATAGAACAGTCTAGACAATCGTCAAGCTTCATTTGCGTACGTTATTACTGTTTAGGGCAGACACACTATGAATGTAGTATTAATAGCATTCAAAATACATGAAAGTCAAAATAAGTAAATGTTTGTCATTTACGATCAGAACTACTATTAAATCTGCACTTTTTTACGAAAATTATCTCTTGATTGTATTTAATTATGAATACAACTAAACAAATAACAAAAAGCAAATAATGCACGTGATAAAAATCTCTTATTGTTGAGGCTCTTTGCTCTGTTATGAGTAAATCTTCCAAACTTCCACACAGTTATGAGTAAATCTCCCAAACTTACCCACAGTCTGACAGCCAGCAAATAAACAGTTACTAAAGAATCATTTTCTCAGTTTTATGTGCACATGCCATGTCCACTTTGTTTCCTCGTAAGTCGGTCTTCACATACTGCCATAAACGTTACATATTGGGGTGTAAATTTTCCCGTGAACACACTACGCATCTTGCCAGGCCAGAACAACTTCTATTCAATGGAAAATTTCAGTATTATGGTTCAAGTGAATGGGACAACTATTTCAATAACTTACTGTGAGGCTAGCGAGCTTTTAATTAACTCTCGTGCTGAGCATAGTTAGTTATAATAGAAATACGGATAATAAAGCGACGGCATACCGTACGGACATGCCCTTTCCGTAAATGTCGACAAAGGTAGAATGTTTTGCTTTCATTGGGGCGACTATATTTTCATTGTTTTAGAAGTTATTATTACAACGTTATTATATTAAATAGTTCTATGAGTTTCAGGGTGCTTTTAGGGTTCCGTACCAAAATGGTAAAACGGAACCCTTATGGTGAGACTAAGTCTGTCTGTCTGTCACAGCTGAGTATCTCAAGAACTACTAATGCTATCAACTTGTTTGGAATAGTTTTAGATGACGTTGGCCCAACTTTTATGCAAATAAGAAAGAAATAAAAATATAATATGTATATTTTTTGCAACAGGGACTTGAAGGGGGTTTGAAAAATTCGAAGTGGGGCTACTAGGGCATGTGAGGTATCAAATGAAAGAGCGCAGTTTGCATATTCTCAAACATTTTTTATTTTTTTTAGGCCGCATAGTTTTCGACTTTTCATGAAAAATGTAAAAAAAAAATACCGTTCCCCCCCTTTTATCTGCGAAGTTTACAAAGCGAAAAATCTGAAATTATTCTATGTAATAGAAGTTTATGTAAAAATTACAGGAAAAATAAAACTAAGTCTATATATAAAAACGTTTCCTTAAAAAAAGTAATTTTGAAGTTGGTTTAATTTTTTTAAATTACTGTTTTTAAGGAAACGTTTTTATGTAATACCGTAAGGCAGATAGTTTTTGCTATATAATGGAATAAAGCCTTGGAATTATTAGCCGTTGTTATAGTTGATAAAGCCGTTAAAAAACTTTATGTTTACGACAAGTAGTTTTGGTTTTTAATAGAATATTTAATACTGACAAACATACTCTATAAGCATTTTTAGATGGTAAAGGGGAAAAGCAGTGGCGGCCTAGTGGCAACGACTCCGACTTACGAGTTGTAGGTCGTGGGTTCGAACTCGGGCAGGCGCTTTACTTTGTGTAAATAATTTCATCACCACTGCTCTCAAAACGGTGAAGGAAAACATCGCGAGGAAACCGGCATGTTCTAAAACCAAAAAATCGCAGACATGTGACATCTACCAACCCGCACTGAGCCCGCGTGGTAGATTATAGCCCCGTCCCTCTCGAAGAGAGGAAGCCTGTGTGTGCTCCAGCAGTGGGAACATTATAGGCTGATTATAATGAAGGGGAAAAATATTTGGTTCCCGCTACATTTTAACCCATTCTCAATAATTGAATCGTTCACAATACTCTACGCTTAGTTCACAACCATTTGTAGAAAACTACATACCTATATCCTTATCCTATCATTGCTTTACATACGAAAGGCGGCAATTACGGCATGGAAACTAACCGATTTGTTCCAGTATAAAGGGTAAATGGAAAATAGTGAAGTACCTATGTAGAATAAAAGTGCGTTACATGTTTTACGTTTCATCAGAAAGGGGAGAGGGAGTGGGAACCGATTCAGATGTAAATAGCTCTCTATTAGTCTCTACCACGTAAAAACCTACGTTTTAAATGCTTCAATGTACAGTTCTAAACTTATTCACCGTTTATACGGTTTGTTGCAACTAAAGCACTTGTTTTTGTTTCGTTCATTACAAGTTTTCTATTACATTACGCTATTGTAAACCTTTAGAGAAGTACTGAACCAGTGGAAACTGCCGCGACTTACAAGTTGAAGGTCGTAGGTTCAAACCCTGGCAGGCGCTTTACTTTGTGTAAATTATTTCATCACCATTGGTCTCAAAGCGGTGAAGAAAAACGTCGTGAGGAAACCGGCATGTCCTAGAACCAAAAATTCGAAGACGTGACATCTACCAACCCGTACTGGGCCCGCGTGGTGGATGACGGCCCACGTTTGCTCTCACAGAGAGGAGGTCTGTTCTATGTCCCAGCAGTGGGAGCATTATAGGCGGATTATGCTAACAACCTTTCGGCCAGCATTATATATATTTTTTTTTATAAAACGTTGCCCCACACTAGGAATTTCTCCTGTGTTGTGGGTGCGTTTACAAACATTTAAATTCAGGTACACAAATAGCCAGACCCGGAACAACTACTTGTAGGTCATACAAATATTTGTTCCGTGCGGGAATCGAACCCGCGACACGCAGCGCAGCAGTCAATCGCTTAACCACTGCGCCGACCGTGCCGTCAAATATATAAACGAGTATTAGTACCTATTGGATGAATTTTTCACTGGTATATTTATTTCGTGGTTTTCCAAATGCTTATTCGAGATATTGGCCTACAATTAAGCAGCCACTGTCATTATAATACTGATATTTCACTGCACCTATAGTAGTATAGTTAGGGTGAAAGCTGACCCAAGCCTATGTAAATCTAGAGAGGCGCCACGGCGCCCTCACCTACCGCCTGACGCAGGTCCTCACCGGACACGGAAGTTTCGGGAGGTTCCTGCACATCATCAGGCGGGAGGAAACGCCCGGGTGTCACCATTGCCAGGATCGCCCAGAGGACACGGTGGAGGTCTGCCCCGCTTGGGCGGAGCACCGCCGTGTCCTCGTAGAGGCGATTGGCAGCGGCGGCGACCTCTCGCGTCCGGCCCTGGTGCAAGCCATGGTCCGGGGCGAGAGGGAGTGGGAGGCAGTCACCTCCTTCTGCGAAGCAGTCATGCTAGCGAAGGAGGTGGCGGGACGGCTCAGGGAGAGAGCCTCCCGTCCCAGCCGCCGCGGGAGACGTTCCGGGCTTCGGGAGCCGCGTGACGACTCCCGGCGGCCACCGTAGGCGCGGGCCTGCGGGCGGAGAGTAATGGGTAGCTCACCGTCCGATCAGGACCAGGCCCGTGCCGGACGGCGCGTACGTGTTCCACGCGCGCCTCAAAGAGATGTCAGCATCGAGGAGGGGCCCCATAGGGCCGAAGCCTGCCGGGTCAGCGGGATTGTCCGAAAGGGTTACCGCTGGCCCGGAACATAAAGGGCTAAGGAAGGAACACGGGTGGGTTTTAGTCAGTAAGAGTCTGACATTCCCTTCCGCTCCACCCAGAGCGGGAGGGGTCATTTGATGATTTCCCATCCGAAAAAAAAAAGCCTTTGTAAATTACTTCATTAGTGGCATACAAAAAAACATTATTTTCAGGACTGCTATTACTCACATACGAGGCTAAAAGTAAATTCGTCTCAAGTATGTGAATAATCCCGGCATTAAATCGAATATGTCCCATAAACGAAGCAATGCAAGTATATTCTCCATCGACATACAAATATTGAAGCAGATTAGTATTCCTCGTCCGTCCCACGGGGACACAATAGATGAGACTGTAGCATCTTTAAATATTTTATTAGATTCTTTTATGTCACATTTCAAATGGACGTTTATGGACTTTACGATCCTGCATATACGTATACGTACACTATGTATGTCTATGTACGTATGGACTATTCGCGAGCTACGTTGTCGGTGTTACTCGTCTGGGAAATATTTTAGAAAAGCTGTCTTGAAAGTCTTCCAAAATGCAAATAGTTTAGTCTTATTTGAAAGTTATAAAACACGGCCCCTAGTCTAGTCTAGAAGCTGACACTGAAAATGATAAATGGAAATAAAGTTTAGCCGTATATATTTTAGGTGTATACTGCCATGTAAATGCTATGCGTTATAGCGAAATGTTCGTCAGACATATCCCCATAATGCATCGGTCGGGCAGTACTCGTAAGTAATGCAATTTAATGCAAATGTGTTGATGTGGCGATAACAAGCCCCACGAGTGCATAAGGCGGATTCCTAGCCGCTGGGATGCCGTCGCCCCGCAGTCGCGCCGCAGTCGCCCCGCAGTCGACCCGCACTGACCCGCCGTCGCGCCCGATGACTTAATGTGTGCGGAAATGTCGCAGATTACACGCCTGCCGACCGCTGCATGCTATCCTATGTTCCGTCACGAAATAAATTAGTTGTATTGTTTTGTTTGTGCCTGTTCCGCTTTGCAGAACACATACACGTTTACATATTTAGCTTTAACTTATGATGACCAAAACCAAC
>CATOHL010000211.1:0-24688 GCA_951800025.1 Oligia strigilis | reverse complement strand
GGCGCTTACGACGTTCTTCTCGCGAACTCGAGAATGCGAGACTCTGTATGTCGGGGCCTTTATTAGTGTGCACTTTTTATTGTAAGAAATAATATATTTTTTGTTCCGGACTGCTGGGAGGGCCTTTATTACTGAACTGATTTTGTAAACTGGCTGAGTTGAGCGAGAAAGGCGCGCTCTTTATAAACCAATATAAATATATACACTAATAATAAAGCTGAAAAGTTTGCTTACATGGCGACTTCAATGGAATCGTGGGGTTGTTGTACCAAGGATCGTTGTGATTTGGAGGACAGGAAAGAATATATAAATTGTATGAAATGCAAAAGATCTTTCCATTTCGTCTGTCTATCTATTCCGGAAATCTCTTCTGAGACGGAAGACTACTGCAAATGGAATTGTTCAGGCTGCTCAACTGTCTTTGCAAACGCTTCTAAGACCGCTACCCCGAACCGGAATGTCTCGATTTCAAGAGGAAGCAAAAGGCCTGCATTGAACTCGCCACCTCAGGCTGTAGCTATTACTACTGAGGATGTGCGTACCATAGTCCAAGAGGTTGTAAAAACTGAGTTCGCTTCCATGCTTCAACAACTCAACAGCACCATACTCAGCGTTGTTAACAGGGAACTTGCACCTATTAAACATGAAATCAATGAGTTGACGGCATCATTATCCTTTCACACGAATGAATTCGAAGAGTACCAAGCAGAACATAAATTACTAGAAAAAACGGTGAAGGACTTAACTGAACAAAACTCTAATCTAAAAATATTAATGACGGACCAAAGTCTACGTATAAACTACCTGGAACAGCAGACTCGTTCAAAAAACCTCGAAATTCAGTGCCTGCCCGAATACAAACAGGAGAACCTTTACACTATCGTTAAGCAGCTGGGATCTGTGGTGGGATGCAAACTGAGTGACAATGACATTCTTCATAGCACCCGTGTTGCCAAACAGCAAGCCGCTAATACCCGTCCCCGATCCATCGTTGTCCAGCTCGCCTCCCCAAAAATTCGTGATACCCTCCTGGCGTCAGTTATAAATCATAACAAGAATAAGAAGGTTAATTCGGAGAAACTCAATACTGCAGATCTGGGTATTGCTGGCGATAAAAAGCCGGTGTTCGTGCTTGAACATCTATCACCTGCTAATAAAGCGCTGCATGCAGCCGCTAGACAAAAGGCAAAGGACAAGGGATATAAATTTGTCTGGGTGAGAAACAGCAGGATCTTTGTTAGGAAAACTATCGAAGACGAACATATTTTGATTAAGAATTTAGATTCCTTAAATAAGTTAGTTTAGTTTTAAAGATGCTCCTTTCCCTACTTATTTACATAAGGCATGCACCTGTGAATTTTTTTATGTTCATAATTCGATAACTTAAATGTATTCTATCAGAACTGTAGAGGATTGCGAACAAAAACGCATATGATTTTCCGCAATGTTTGTATTAATAACTATGATGTTATAATTTTTTCGGAGACCTGGCTTAACAACTCTATTCAGAGCAGTGAGCTGTTCGATGACAGATACACGGTCCATAGGAGAGATAGAGAAACCAGTCAACTAGCTGGTAAAGAAGGTGGGGGAGTTTTAATTGCTGCCAAAAGGAAATTCAATCCTAAACGCGCTGAAAACTTTGAAAGTGGATGTGAGGATCTTTGGGTTACTTTAGACCTTCCTCCCAATAAATGTTCTCGTCGAATAGCTCTCTGCGCTGTGTATTTGCCGCCGCCAGTACGCCTCTCTCATTTGGAATCTTTTTTAAATAATTGTAACACTGTTTTTGAACAACTGAATGAATCATGTACATGTATCATAGGTGACTTCAATCTAGGGTATATAGACTGGAATCTTGACAGTAATCTGAATGAAAGCCTCAAATTGCCTAATACCTGTGAAGCTTTGTTGGATTTCACATACGTTAATAAGCTCAACCAAAGTAATAACGTATATAATGCCTCCTCTCGCATACTAGACCTGGTGTTAACTGATCATCCACTGTGTAATGTAAGTCAAAGTATTGGCCCCTTATGTAATATCGATCGGTATCATCCACCCCTAGATATAAATATTGGTTTTAATAAAAAAGAAGAAAAACTCCCATATAATATTACAAATGAGTTACGTAACTTTCGTAAAACGAGCTATACACCGATTAAAAAATACCTAAAGGAATTGGACTGGGAGGAATTATTTGAGGGTCAACATGAAGTTAATGATATGGTACAGGTTTTTTACGACATCATCAATGGTGCTATTGAAAGATTTATTCCTATTAAAATACCCAAAAATGGTAAGTATCCGCCGTGGTTTAACAAAACTCTAATTAAAATATTAAACTCAAAAAATAAGATTAGGAAACGTTACAATACTTACCAAAACCCGTTGGACAAAATTGAGTTAAAAATAATCAGTAAGCGCTGTGATGCACTTGCTAAGATTTGCTATGATAATTATTTAAAAAATCTTGAACACACTCTAACCAATAACCCCAAATCATTTTGGACCTACGTTAAAACTAAACGAGGCGGATCCAGCTCGTATCCTTTATCTATGACGGATGGCACAGCTGTATCATCAGATGGCACGGAGATATGTGAGTTCTTTGCTTCTTACTTTTCCTCTGTATACAGCCCTGCTAAAGACGGTTGCAGTACCGATAAAACCACAAATATTAAAAATATCCAAGCAAGTAGCTTATCTTTAAACAGCCCAGTTATTGACAGTGAAGCCTTGTATAAAAAGCTAAAAAGTTTAGACTGCAACAAAGGTGCTGGTCCAGATGGTATACCACCAATATTCATATATGAGTGTGCGAATGAGCTGGTCACGCCTCTGTTGCTTATCTTTAATAAATCCTTATCTAGTGGAGTCTTCCCTTCAAAATGGAAGGAAGCAAAGGTCGTCCCCATCCATAAATCCGACAATGTGGACTTAATTTCGAACTACAGACCCATTTCAATTTTATCAACCCTAAGTAAAGTCTTTGAGTCTATGATCTGCCCTCATATTCAAAATCATCTTAAAATTTATTTAAGTGAGGGACAACATGGCTTCGTGGAGTCTCGATCCACAAATACCAATCTGACACTTTTTACTGAGTTACTTACGGCAGCAGTAGATTCAGGCCATCAAGCTAATGTCATATATACAGACTTCAGCAAGGCGTTCGATCGGGTCTCGCATAAAATTCTCATTGACAAATTGAGAACTTATGGTATCGCTGGACCTTTACTGTCATGGCTGAGTTCGTACCTTGAGAACAGAACTTTCTTTGTAGTGGTCAATGGCTTTCGATCAACCGTCAGACACATATCCTCGGGCGTGCCACAAGGGTCTCATTTGGGGCCGGTTTTATTTAACTTTTTTGTTAATGATATTCCGAACTGCTTTCGCCACTGTAAAATTTTTATGTTTGCCGATGACTTAAAATTCGTCAAAATAGTTAAATCTAAGCATGATGCCTCTGAATTACAAAGCGACTTGGATGAATTGGTTATATGGTGCCAAATAAACCAGATGCTCCTAAACTCTAGCAAATGTTACCATATAAAATTTACTAGGAAACATCATCTTATTGACCAGGATTATTATATTAATGGAGAAAAAATAAAGGAATTAGATACAATAAAAGACCTTGGTGTCATATTTGATCAGAAATTAACTTTTGTCCCTCACATAGATAATATAGTGAAAAAGTCTTCCAAAATGCTGGGTTTTGTTATCAGAAACGCAAAACAATTTAAAAACTGTAGAACAAAAATTATTCTTTATAACTGTTTGAGCCGAAGCATATTAGAGTATTGTAGCGTGGTCTGGCGGCCACACTTTGCTACTCACTCATTGCGTCTTGAGCGTGTACAAAAACGTTTTCTGGGGCACTTGGCCTATGCTAGCGGTTTGTCTAAGAAAATACGCTCGTATAGTGATAGGCTCAAACATTTTAATATGGTTTCTCTTGACAAACGTCGACGACTGAATGACGCGATGTTTGTGTGTAAAGTTATGGCCCATAAAATTGACTGTCCGCAAATTTTAAATAATTTTAGCTTTCGTGCCCCCTCCAGGATTCCTCGCAGTCCTATAACACCACTCTGTCCTCCGCAGAGAAGAACTGTTCTGGGTGCTAACTCTCCCTACGCGAGGTTTTGCAGGGTTGTGAATGATTGCAGTGATCGAATCGATCTGCATTTTGACAGCTTAGGCAAATTAAAATCCAGTTTTTACAAGTATCTCCCCGAAAATTGAGTTTCTCAGCCCTGCATTATCTCGCTGGGTGAGTGAATTTAGGCTACGTATAATTTACTTTTTGTAGTACCTAGTTTTGTCTGGCTTAGTCTGTTTTGATTTTTTTTTAGTTGTTCTTTTATATTTGTTTGTTCTAACTTAGTTTACTTAACTAAATTTAATTAGTTATAATCAGTGCAATTTACACATACATACATACATACACACAACACACACACAACACACACACATACCTACACATTCACATTGTCTTTTATTTCTATTTTTTTGTTAATTACGACAACTATTTGTGTGCATGCAGAGTTTACCTATAAGTGATTGTTACACTTTACTCCGATTTGTTGCTTTTGTTTAAATTGCTTAAAATAGTGTATACAATTGTTGGTGAACCAAATAAAATAAATAAATAAATAAATAAATAATCTTGTATGTATTTATAGTATTTATATGTTATTAATATTGTATTGTATGTGTTTTATATGGGCCTTGATGCCTGAAATAAATGGATAAATAAAAAAATAATAAAAAAACTATCCTATGTCCTTTCCCGGGACTCAAACTATCTCTATAACAAATTTCATCTAAATCGGTTCAGCGGCTTAAGCGTGAAGTGGTAACAGACAGACAGACACACAACACACTTTTCGCATTTATAAGGCAAACATCGTGAGGAAACCGGCATGTCCTTAGAACCAAAAATTCGAAGACATGTGACATTACCAACCCGCACTGGACCCGCGTGGTGAATTACGGCCAACTCCGTCTCGCTGAGTGGAGGCCTGTGTCCCAGCAATGGGACCATTATAGGCTGATTTATGGTACAATATTTACAACCGATCAGCTCATCACTTTTGCCTGAGTACATTTTCATACAAGCGTCTATCGTAATTATTACCAGTTAGTACGTGTTCCACTACCAATTGCGTAACTCAAACCAAACGAAATCATCTTTTAGTCATCATCATCATCAGCCTATAGCAGTACACTGCTGGACATAGGCCTCTCCAAGTAACTCACCTTTTAATAAGTAGTAGTATTCTGTATCCAATCTACTGTAAATTGATAATTCTTTATCTCTGTTTCAGAACGGAAGTATTCTGAACCCGACATAGTCAGGCCGTATTTAAACCCGTAAGTGCAAAATATATTTTTACTAAATCTTTTATAATAATATAGCACCTACTGCAAACTACTAGCTTTAGAACCAATAGAAGTAAATTGTTTTTATTTTTAATAACATTTATTCATCAATTACTTACTTTTAAAACCTCCTTAGTTTCCATTACGGCTTGAGGTTACTCACAGCAGACAACAACAACGTTACTGCTAGCGTTTACCAAGAACTGCACGAAATTCATTTACGCCAATAAGTCGGTAATAGAGCTGTTTTGCATTAAAACAAAACAGTTATTATGTTATGGAAAACACATAGCATTGGGTTGAAGAAGCAGTCTAATAATTCTACCTTTAAAGCGCAAAAACAACGGGAATAAGTACATAGTACATACCTTTCTCTAAGTTACCTGTGGTGTGATCTTTCAGTTTGGCAGAAATCGTGACAGCTGTGCTGTCACTTCCAAGTGTCATTCATAGAAGTCTTCAAAACTCAACAGCAAGCACATTGCTCCAATGCTATGTGTTTTCCATAACATAATAACTGTTTTGTTTTAATGCAAAACAGCTCTATTATGTAACTTTCAAACACATAGCATTGGGTTGAAGACCTGTTTGATATCTGCTGGTGAAAGAATACCCGAAGGATGTAGACGCTATTTGAATTATGTATTAAAATAACATTAATGAATATTTCTGGATGTATTCATTAAATGTTCAAACCAAAAATTAAGATCTTTCAATCTATTATTCTAAAAAATTTCTAAAATTAACAAATCTATAAAATGTTATAGATTATTAACAAATGTATTTGCCTTGCTTGCCAAGGGTGAACATGAAATATAAGGTCATAATGATAATTTAAATCAATGAGATTTAAACTGAATTAAAATAATAATCTCATTACTAAAGGATAATTGAATCACTCATTTCCTTAATTAATCAAAAGTACCAATATTTTTGAACCTCAACTTTTATAAAGATGTGGGAAAACAAACTCAATGTCTTACATAATAAGGTTAAAATTCCATTGAAACTGAAATTTATTTAGGACCTTTTATATTACTATGGTTACTAGATTAACCCTCGCATGTAAATGAAGTATAAGTCTCTTTATTTATCAATTATATTGACTTAACATATGATTCATTTACCCAAACATATTTAAATAGTTTCAATGGGAATTAAAAATTCTCATAATTATGATAAACCCTCATCCCCCTTCACGGAGAGACCTTTGTTCCATCAGTGGGAACATTATAGGCTGATCATTCTAAATACTCTTGAGAGATAGCCCTCTCTTTTACTACTTTACAGAAGTAATCATTCTGTAAGCCTAGTGGTTCTTTCAGTTTAATTTTATCTGATGAACTAATCACCAGTCAGCCTCCCGAAGGCTACCACAGACCTCTTCTTCTAACTTCATGAGGCTCCTTTATCTTAGTTTGTTTATAAATCTTTTGAGCAAGCTTTATAGACACACCTGTTATTGTAAACCAAAATCAACAAAGATTATGGTAGCTTTTAGGTAAACTCTTTGTGTCTTTGAGCCAAACCTTGGGCGCACTGTTATTACTTACCCTACTTTTAACATCTCTTGCATGCTGACACTTTGTGTTGTACGTATTGTACTTGTGTTTGAACAAATCAATGATTATCTTATTAAACACTTAAAAGTTGTGAGATATCTTACAATATTAGGGTATGTAAATCTCTGCTAATCAAGGGGTAATCAGTGGTTTAGCTAAGAACAATGATTTTTTAGACTTTCTAAATGGACAAAAAACTGTCTAGATGAAATGAAATGATTTTATTTTTTGTAAGTAGGTTTGTACAAACACTTTTACACGTCAATCATGTTTTTTTTTTTTAAACTAGATGAAGTCGGCGTTTCCTATCTGACTACTCTGAGAAGAAAGGCCGAAACAAACTCAGAGGTCACAGTCTCTTTTAAAGTCCAGACATAATCTTGGTCAGGTTATCATGCAATCTACACTATGACATTCACCTCTGAATACAAGCTTTATAAATGATTATTGTGGATCTCCACTACATATTAGCAAGTTCCTTGCTCCTCTACCAACCACTGCCCCTCCCAACCTGACTGCTCTCCCCCCCCCTAAACTTTCCAAGCTAGGAGTTGCAACTTGTCAGGTCTAAGAGGTTTTTACTTAGATCTTGTAAGGGTACTGGCTTTCTGAGACCTCTCGTCTCCAAATACGAGAGCCAAGCATTGGGTCCAGTATGGGGCGATTTCTAAATAGTATGTCCCTGCCCCATTTTCGAGTTCAGATGACTGAGCACTCGGTTTTAAAATTGGGTGAAGAGAAACATACAGGTTCTCAATGTTGTCACTTCTTAACTGAAGGCATCGCAGAAGCTTGCCAAGCCATAATTTGAGTCCCCTGTGATGTACTGTCGCACAGCGGCTGACTTATTTGACGCGAAAAGGTCTACATCGGGGACGCCCCACTTTGAAACATGGCCTCCGAGGCCTGGGGCCTGGAGCAACAGGAGCCAATCCGGCTGGTCTGTTCTTAGATAAGCGGTCGGCTAAGCCGTTATAACACCTTTAAACTCCCCGGGAGATAAACCGCTGACAGAGTGATTCTAGTGTTCAGCTAATCTGCTAACTTCGTCATTTTGTAGGTTAGGTTCAGGATCACTAGGGATGTATGTACCCTTGTACATCCTAAGTTTGCGACAAATTTGTCGGATTGAGCTAGAATATGTGCACTCTGAAGACTGGCTCTTTGGCTTGCTTATTACTGCGTATATGGCAAACATCTCTCAACTTAGAGTGCCATTTTTTTACTGGTTTGGTCAAGTTCCTGGCAAGAGTAGGGTAGAACAGAATATTCTTTGTTATGTACACCATACGAACTACAGACATAAGTGTAGAATATTATACTTTGGGTGACCCAATGGGCGGTCTTATCACTAAAAGCGATATTTTAAAGACCGGCTGACGGCATGTGTGGACAGGAAGTGGGTTACCCGTATATAAAGGAACAGAGTTGTGGTCTATCAATAGCCTCTGGCCACCACATTAACTCTTGACAAACCAGTGGAGCAACTATTTTTTCATTTGCCTTGGTCTGCTCTTTTTTTTTTTTTTTTTTTTTTTGTCGACAAGCATTCCCTTACAAGGATAGCAAAATTTGGGTGTTAATAAGCTTTGAACTTGTCTCAGAGAACAAAATCTCTTTATTAGAAGCATTGATATTATTATCTTCCTTTCTACCTAGCCTGCAGGCAGGGCCTTGTGATTAGGCCTACATATTCTAACACCTGATTGAGATTTAGAATTGACCTTGGAAATTCATTTGTCACCCAAGCTTTGTTAAGACCCACTGTCTCCGAGACAGCTTTTGCTAGGGGGCCAGCAAAAAATTATCTAAACTCATCATCATCTGCTTAGCCTTTTCCCAACCATGTTGGGGTCGGCTTCCAGTCTAACCGGATGCAGCTGAATACCAGTATTTTACATGGAGCGACTGCCTATCTGACCTCCACAACCCAATTACTGGGTAATATGATCTGATAAAATTATCTAAACCAAATAAACAAAATATTGCAGTTTACATTATTACATGCAAATACCACAGGTTTGCAAATTCTCTGCCACTTACTTGGCTAATGCTGCAATTGTCCAGGGAACTGAAGAAAAGCTAAATGGGTGTGCTGTCAATTCCCATATTTTCTTGGTTCTAAAAGACTCTCCGGAGTCGTTCGTGTAATCAGCATGAACAACTACCCTCCATTAATACATAATTACTTCCGTTTGACTTTTTAGTAATACCGGAGTGTAAACAATAGGCTATTTGATTATAATATCATAATCTTAGAAATTATCTTAACTAAATATACTTATCTCAAAATATAATTGTTTTGAATATAAATCTTTGCTAGATTTAACTTCCTGTTATGATTTTCAGTATGAAACAGAAACATGTTTGCCGTCTTTCATTCCCAACCTTTTACATGGTTATTTAGACAGCCTGAATCTTGCCTCTAGTATGAATCTTGGCCTAGTTATTTTTGGTATGATCCTCATTTATCATGTTTTTAAAATAACTATTTTCTTGTATTAAACAGCTTTTATTTGCTCCACTGCAAATATAATAAATATCTATATGACCCTCTGATGAGTGTCAAGAAGATCCTGATGGTCTTGCCTGACCATAACTATAAAATTTACTTAATTATTACAAAACAGCAAAAACTGTACAGTATAGCATAATAAGTTATAATGTTGTTTAAATATTTAACATTTCTTATTAGATAAAAAACTTATGTAATTTTTTATTATTCATCTTAATGTTCTAATTGCAAATTAGACTTAGAGGTGTTGAACTTCTTTAATGTAAGTAACAACACATGAGAGCAATGAACTATTGTAATTACATTCCTGGATAGGAGTGTTCAGACTACCTTCAAAAGGGACCGTAGGGTAAAATCTTAGATGTGTGTGAACTAGGCATATCAATTGCTAGAATCTCACAATAAAAAGGCAGTTCCAGTAGCATCCCCAATAGTTCTACAGTTCCTGATATTTTTTTTCAAAAGTTCTGTTCAACTTTCTGAAAAAAAAAATTTTCAGAATGAGATGCTAACTTCACACTACCCCGATCAGCATCTCAGCAGTTCTTGGTAGCTAGACCATAAATACGTAAGAAACTGCATAGTTCTATCGCCTGGAGCCAACACAGCAATAGTTCTGTCCCGAAAACCAAAAAAAAAATGAGATGCTAATTTTACGTTACAGCCATTAGAATCTCAATAGTTCTCGATAACTAGATCACAAATACTTGCAAAACTACTTGGAAGCAACACAAAAATAGTTCTAGCGACAAAACGAAACAAATCACCTAGCGAAAAACCGGAAAAAAAACTTTTTTTTTGAGATGCTACATCTTATGAGACAGTTCTGCATAGCATCTCAGCTGTTTTTGATAACAACGTCTCAAATACGTATGAAACTACCGAGTTCTACAGTCTTAAGGCGCTGAATAGACCCAAATAGGCTTGTCTCCAACAATTTTTTAGCCAAATCTATACAGTTTGAGACAGCGGAAAAAATATATGTTAATCTTGAACATATTTCCTAAAACTTCGTTGTTTTCAAAACACGTTTTTGAAAAGTTTTCTCGATACAAAAAAATGGTAAACTAACCTCCTAAACTGATCTTCCAACAAAAAAATCTGAATTATTTACCAACGTACGTTGGTAAAATTTATAACAATAACGTATCATAACAAAATACAAAACTTGGTTGTCTAATATTTTTGACAACTCAACTTATTTTTAAGTAATTAATTATTTGGTGGTTTGTAAAAATGTACGAGCGTCGCGAAATCGCGCTTCTCTTTCTTATGTACGCAATCCGACAGTGATCGCTTAGGCGCGCTGCTAGACGGACGTATGTCGCTTTGCCTCGCAATCCGTTCATTTCATATTATCATCAAACAAAAATGTCGAAGGCCAGCAAAAAATCACTTCTATACTAACAAACCAATACGTCCCATGGAAGTAGTAATATAAGTAATTTTTATATTGACAAAACAGGTACACGAACAGAAAAAATGAAACTCTAAACAAATAGTTACTAGGCTATTTTGTACAACGCATTGCGTAAATTCATCGCTTATAACAAGGCTCTCTTGGTCTAGTGGTTTTTGCATAGATTCTGAATAGCGAGTATCGAGTTCAAACCCAAGTTGAGTCATATTGGGGAATTTGTAATTTGTTTTTTTTTTTATTTTAGAAAATTTTCATTGTTTTTTTATTTATTTTATATTATTTTTAGTATAATTATTAATTTTCTTTTTGGCGAACAGTTCAGAAGCAGATGAAGCTTCGAAAATTGTTTTTCACCAGTTAGTTTGTAATAAGTATCATAATTAAATACAAAACTTAGTTGTTTTTTATTTTTGACAACTCAACTTATTTTTAAGTACTTAATTAATTATTTTGTGGGTTGTAAAAATGTACGAGCGACGCGAAATCGCGCTTCTCTTTCTTGTGTACGCAATCCGACAGTGATCGCCACAGAGTACATTATAGTATACTGAAAGTGATCGCTTAGGCGCGCTGCTAGACGGGGCGTATGTCGTTTTGCCCCGCGATCCGTTCATTTCCTCGTATCATCAAACAAAAATGTCGGAGGCCAGCAAAAATCACTTCTATACAACAAACCAATACGTCTCATGAAAGTAGTAATATAAGTAATTTTTATATTTACAAAACAGGTACACGAACAGAAAAAATTAAACTCTAAACAAATAGTTACTATTTTGTACAACGCATTGCGTAAATTCATCGTTTATAACAAGGCTCGCTTGGTCTAGTGGTGTCTGCATAGATTCTGAAAAGCAAGTATCGGGTTCGAAACCAAGTTGAGTCATAACAGGAAATTAGTGTTATTTTTTTTAGTTTTAGGATATTTTCTTTGTTTTTTTTTAAGTTTTAGGATATTTTTATTGTTTTTTTTTTATTTATGTTTTTTTAGAATAATTATTAAAGTTCTTTACAGTAAAAAGAGACGTTTGGCGAACAGTTCAGAAGCGAAGCAGACGCGCGAATCCGCTTGCGCGACGAGACAGTTGCGCGACAAAGTTGAGGAAAATGAGATTTCTCCTTATCATCACGCATGTATTCTTTCAAAGGGTTGGGCAGGAGTCAATCAAAAATCAAAATCAAAATCAAAATATTTTATTTCACATAAGCCTACATGGGCACTTATGAAACGTCAGAAGCTAGGTGCACGGTTCCAATTGGTCGTTTCCTATGGAGAAGAACCGGCAAGAAACTCCACGGTTACTCTTTTTAAAAATAATTGGCTTTTACAATATTTTCAAATTACAGTAGGTATGGGAGGATAGCGTAGGCCTGTCAACAAGTATCAGGTACTTGATAAAATAAAAAATGGTCTACAGATCTAAAGTCTACAAGGCCTACAAAGTCCTCACATTTACAAAATAAGAATCTATCAAAAGGATAAATAAAAAATAAAAACCTAATAAAACCTAGTGATATGATTCCCATTACAACCACTAATAAAGAGATGGAAAAAAAATGGAATTTTCTGTATATAATGTCAAGTAATAGATTATGTCAAAAAAGTAAATAAAGTAAAGTAAATAAAAAATGAACATCGTAATTTGAGAGCAGTTAATAGACATTTAAATAGTTAAGCCGTTAATGAGTAGCCAGGGAAGCCACATGTGCAGAAGGAATTATTGCCAAACTACCTTGTCTTCAACATAGTCTTTAATCTTATAATATGCTTTTTTGATAAGGACACGTTTGATGAAGGTTTTGAATTTTCCATCGCTAAGTTCTGTAACCGACTTTGGCAACTTGTTATAAAAACGGACGCCGTTTACAAGAAATGACTTGCTAGTTTTAGTTAATCTAAATTTAGGTAACACAATTTCATTTTTACTACGTGTATTTATATTGTGGAAATCGCTTCTTATTTTGAAGAGTCCTAAGTTTTTGCGAACGTACAAAATACTTTCTAAAATATAAAGAGAAGGCAGAGTTAGTATATCAATTTCTTTGAATTTGTTTCTAAGAGACTCGCGAGGACCCATTTGATAGATTGCGCGGATTGCCCTCTTTTGTAAAATGAAAATTGAATCTACGTCAGCTGCCGATCCCCACAGCAGAACACCATAAGACATAATGCTGTGGAAATAAGCAAAGTATACTAACCTAGCTGTGGCTATATCTGTCAACTGCCTTATTTTTCTTACTGCATATGCAGCTGAACTTAATCTACCTGAGAGAGCTCTAATGTGTGCGCCCCATTGTAATTTTGAATCTAAAGTAATTCCTAGAAATACAGTTTCCGTAACAGCGTCTAGTTTTTTGCCATCAAGTTCTAAATTCAGACCCACTTGAGGTACATTTGGTAATGAGAACTTAAGACATTTAGTTTTGTTCGCATTAAGTAAAAGATTATTAGCTGCAAACCATTTCGAAAGAACAGCCAGACTCTCGTTAACATGTAAGACATCCGTATCTTTTCTATCTATTTGAAAAATAAGGGAAGTGTCATCCGCGAATAAAATGATATCCGACAAGTTAGCCATCATGTAAGGAAGGTCATTAATATAAACTAGAAATAGGAAAGGGCCAAGAATTGAGCCTTGAGGCACGCCCATCTTAACTAAAGACCCCGATGACGTCGCCCCATTAACGTTTACTTTTTGCTGCCGCTTTGACAGATAGGAAAGAACAAGATCAGCAGCTGGTCCACGAATTCCGTAATGGTATAATTTACAGATCAGTGTATTATGGTCAACGCAGTCAAACGCTTTTGAGAGGTCACAGAAAACGCCAATTGCATCCTGGGACTTCTCCCAGGATTCCAAAATGTGACTGATGAGTTTTACTCCCGCGTCCGTCGTCGACCTACCTTTCGTGAAACCAAACTGGCGACTATGTAAAATCCCATTTGAATTAAAATGTGACAACATCTGGTCCAGCATGATTTTTTCATAGATTTTGCTCATAGCTGGTAGCACAGATATAGGTCTATAATTAGAGGGATCAAACTTACAACCCGATTTGAAAATTGGTACTACTTTACTATGTTTCATTAAGTCAGGAAACGTACCGCTGTCTAAACATTGATTAAATATGCCTGTTAGGGCAGGGGCAATTGTGTCAATAATATCTCCAAGAACCTTAACAGAAATCCCCCATAAGTCTTCAGTGTTTTTTATGTTAAGACTTTTAAATGCTTTTTTAATTGTGGCAACAGAAATGGGCTGGAATTCAAAGCTTGGAATATCCTTATTAAAGTTTTCTTTAAGAAGAGCTTCAGCTAATATAGGTGATGAGGGGAGAGACTTTGTAACCTCTATTGGGATGTTGGTAAAGAAATTTTCTAGTGTCTCAGCAACTTTTAACTTATCTGAAATGGTTTCATTATCAATTTTTAGGGACAACTCATTCTGATCTCGCTGTTTTGTGTTTCCAGTTTCTTTGTTAATTACCTGCCACACAGCTTTTATTTTATTATTAGACACACTAATTTTGTTACTTATTAATTTAGATTTAGCCTCAGCGCAGACTCTTTTGAATATTTTAGAATAATTTCTTACATAATTATGAAGGGCTTGATCAGAGGTTAATGATTTCTCGTGATACAGATTATATAAAATATCTCTGCTTTTTCTAATGCCAGCAGTGGCCCATTCACTAAATTTTGGTTTAGTATTGATAGTAACTTTTTTTACAGGACATGCTTTATTGAATTCTTGGCATACTGTAGAAAATAATGTACCATAGTTTATGTTGGGGTCTTGTGAATCAAAACTTGCTGTTGAAAGATTGCTAAGAACATTATTATTAAACATTTTCAATTTATTTTTAGTTAGAGGTCTTAATTGAATTGATTTATCTATGTGTAATCTTTTACCTAAGTCAAATGACACAAGTTGACCAGTATGGTCAGACCTGACGCCACTAATTAAAGACGAGTCTTTTATTTTACAATTAGTGAATACATTGTCGATGCATGAAGATGAAGTTGCTGTTATTCTAGTTGCTTCATTAAATATACATTTTAAATTAAATGATTTAAACAATGAAATGAGCTTACATTTTTCTGGTGAATTAACTAATAGATCAATATTTAGGTCACCACAAATAAAAACAAATTTACTATCTTTAAAAAGTTTACTAAGTATTTCTTCCATTATGATTAAAAATGATGACAAATTTGAGGCTGGTGGTCTATAAACACATAAGAAAGTATGGCCTTCAACTTCTGCACATGCTACCTCACATAAGCGATCAACAGAGCAAGCAGTGATATCCTTTCTTTCTTTATACCTAAAAGAACTATTACATAATATCAAAGTACCACCCCCTAATGAGGACCTGTTGTGCGCACTGGCAACTGAAAAATTATTTACATTAAACAACATTCTATCCGGTTTTAACCATGTTTCACAAAAACATAATATATCCATATGATATTTATCTATTAACATTTCTACGTCTAGGATTTTGCCAGAAAAGCGATTTATATTTTGGTGATATAGTAAAATATTCTTATTATGCTTCTCTTTTGTCGACTCTAAAAGTTTAAAGAATGAATAACAGTATTATTAGAAGTACTAGATAATACTGTTTCGTCACTTAACCTAGTCTCAGTTAAATTATCAATAACTGCGTGTAAATTGTAAGCTAACAAAGTAGCCAATACATGTTGACTTTTCTTGGGTAGAAACATATGTTCCTGAACTAATACAAAATCCCTAACAAAATAGTTTGTATCAAAATACAATAAACGGTCACTATGACGACATGTCAAAATATGCATTAAGTTGTTTAAACTATAAATGTAATCGTTTTCTGCATCATACAAGTTATCAGAATATGGCAATGCACATAATATTAATTTACCTAGTTTTAATTTAAGTAGGGTGTCAATACCATTAACTATGTCCATTTTTGTTAAGCTCAGACTGTTTCCAATTAAAAGAACTACAGTAGTCTGCTCATTCATTTGTGTATGTTTTATTTTATGAACAAGCTCATTAAAATGCAGGTTATGATAACAACAGTTAACTATAGTATGTTTAGAGCGGTTATTTAATAATGATCCAAAACCTGATCCTAATCTATCAGAAAATACCAAAACATTACTTTGAGCGGGATAGATTGTTTCTATAGTATGAGTTGAAATGGGTGAAGTAGTAGGTACAACATGCTGCGACATCTGAGGTGAATCGGGTGGTGAGGTGGTGGTGTGAGTGGGAGCACAACTACAAGTGAGATTGTTGGTCAGTGACTCATACCTCTCTGCATTGTACTTGACGAGGTCCACCAACTCGCAGGCCTCCTGCAAGCGCTCGCTTAGCATAAGTTGACTAGACTCATACTTACAGGATATTTCCTTAAGTGAATTTTCCCTGCTCATTAATTCCTTTTGAAGGTTTTGTATGTCGACATAATACATTTGTCTGCTACTTTCCAACTTATTA
Source organism: Oligia strigilis (assembly GCA_951800025.1). Lineage (NCBI taxonomy): Eukaryota > Metazoa > Arthropoda > Insecta > Lepidoptera > Noctuidae > Oligia > Oligia strigilis. Next base: position 8,314 of record CATOHL010000211.1, on the reverse strand, counting down.
TTACATACATCTAGTTGGCTTTGTAAGTTAATACGTTGTTTCCTAAGATTAATGTTAAACTTGTGAACACTTTGTGTCTTCAAGAGTTTCTTGTACCTTTTAATATTTTTACTAATTTTAATATATTTCTTAATTTTATTGTGACTAGTTGGAGTTGGACATCTAGTTAAGGTATCGTTCCCAGTCAGGTCTATGGTAATGGTGGGCTTCGCATACTCCAGTCCAGGTACACTACCAACCAGCTCGTTGAAAAGGTTATTGGTGTTGGCAACCTGTTCGCTGGCTTTCAGAGAGTTGATGGTCGAAATGGTGTTGTGTGCTTCGCATAATTCTGCTTCAAGGCCTGATATGCGTTTCAGTGCCTGGTCATGAGTGTCACTGCAAGTTTGAAAGTCTGACACTAGTTGACGGAGATGGTGATGCTGGTCAAGTATGTCCATGTGCTGGGTGTGAAGTTCTACAAGCTGTCTTTTGAGTTGAGTGTTTTTGTCGTTAATCCTCTTGACTTCAACCTCGCTGTCCTCTCTTTCCTGCAGCAGCTGGTTGCATTCCTTCTGTGATGCCTCCAGCTTCTTCAGTGCTACATTCAGTTTGTCATTCATGTCACGAACTGTGGCTCCACGGGTCATCATTTTTCAAAAAAAATCCCCAAATGGCACCTGAAATGTGACAAGAAACAACTGAGTGTATGCGGAATCTAAATAAGTTGAGAACTAGAGAAGGTTGGAGGGTCAGACAGTTAGCAAGAAATAAGAAAAACAAAAGATAAAGTTTTAGAAAAGATTATAAAAATATGAGGGTAAGTATAAGAAGAAGCTATTTAATTTATTCTAGGGCTTATCACAATTATTAATGTTTACAGTAAGACTTTTATTCTTATTTAGGATAGTAATTATTATTGGGCTAAATAATTTCCACTAAGAATGATAAGGACATGAGATTAGAAGTACACAAACTTTCATCATAGGTACAAAGTTTGGTTTTCAAACTATAGGTAGTTTAGTAATTAGGTGTAGCAATTAAAGTTAATTCCATTAAACAATAATAAGTGTATGTATTAAGGATAAATATGTGTAGTAAAGTTTGTAGTGTAAGTTTATGTCTGATGCAAGTGTTTTCGTCGTCGATTCTGCTTCCACAATTTGTCAAGCAAAAGGAGACATAAACGGTGCCGGTGTGTACTGGACGTTGCTCATAACTATGAGCAGTGTTTACAGATGATGTACAGTGTGTAAATACAACTACAAATAATGATTATTAAAACAAAATACTCCCCGGGTTCGATGAATTCAAATCCGCAATCCAAACGTTGACAGCCGGTCAGCCGGTAGATGATTTTTCGTAATATCGATAATTATGAATTATCACGACAAAAAACACGGCACAAACACTGTGTGAGACACTTTATATTAAGATTCTACGATTAACAATAGATTTAAAACAAAATAAACACAATTTATTAATATTCTAAAAAAAATAATAATATAGTACACCCACAATTCACCAATGCTTCATCATGGATATCGTTTATGATTTTCGAAAGTTGTAAAGCCGATAGAAAAATCGAAATTAAAATCCAAGATGGCGGCTGAAAAGATTTTTCAAATTCGTTTTCATGGTTGTCGAGGGTGCTGAAGCCGATAGTGAGGTCAAAATGAAAATCCAAGATGGCGGACGTGAAAAGTTTCAAATTTTTCATCATGGTTTTCGAGGGTGCTGAAGCCGATAGTGAGGTCAAAATGAAAATCAAAATGGCGGACGTGAAAAGTTTCAAATTTTTCATCATGGGTGTCGTTTTCATGGTTTTCGAGGGTGCTGAAGCCGATAGTGAGGTCAAAATGAAAATTCAAGATGGCGGACGCGAAAATGTTCAAATTTTTCGTGATCGGTGTCGTTTTTGTAGTTTTCGAGGGCGCTGAAGTCGATAGTGGGGTCAAAATAAAAATCCAAGATGGCGGAAGTGAAAAATTTCAAATTTTTCATCATATCACATCATAGGTGTCTTTCCCTGATAGACTCAACCAAGTCTTTTAATCTTATTGAAGCTTGCCCATATCTTGGACGGCTATTTGTGTTTTGAGCCACTTGACAAAATTTGATAAATTTTTAGCTCCGTTAGGCTTTTCTGCTGACGTAATCCGTCTAAAAACTTCCATTGTCGGCACGGTTGGCGCAGTGGTTAAGCGATTGATACCGTTTCGCTACCATCACATGGGCGTAAGGTGAAAAATTTATTCACTGTTCATTACTTTTATGTTATACAATAGTTCTTGTAGTAACGAAACGGCCAAGCCACATATTTTGACTAAGGTGTAGAGTTTGTGAAGTTAGGGCGTGTAGAGTCAGAAGCTTGGCTCTACATGAGATCTGATAACTTTTTGACAGTGCGAGCCATATGTGGTCTCGTCTTGGCAACATTTTACATGAAAATGTTTTTAGTGGGATTTTATAGTTACTTATCAGTTTAAGTTATAGGTATTTATATTACTTATTAGCTAATAGGCTAGATTGTAATGTAAATAAAATATCACCAACTGTGCTACTTTAAAAAAGAAAAAAAAGCGACTGGTTTTGCTGTTAGTATCAGGAATTTCGAGGGTTAGAAGCGAAAAGGGGTTCGCTGGGGCTGAAATATTTGCATTGCGATTCCTGTATGCACTTTTTCAAGGACGTTACTGTAGGCAATTTTCCGGCTGACTCAATTGATGCAGTGCTAATGGTATGATCTGCAATTAGCTGCTGAGGTGCAGATTGCGTTCGGATTGCCTGATTTTTCATGTTGCATTATAATATCCCTTTTTTCAATCGTTGCCCGACTGGGAACATGATTGTGCTGGCATTTTAATGTTACTGAATCACCAGACAAGTGGCATCGACCCCAACACTTGTCACCTTTATCATGCCGCCTATATCATCAATGCATCTCCAATATGTGTTTTCATAATTATTGTTATCAAAACTATATTTATACAACTTTTTTTTTTAGTATAAGTATGCGAAACCTGAATATAGTTTGTTCAGAATAAGTAACTGAATCGATTCCAATAATTTTTACCCAATGTTATATTTTTCTCAAAAATATAGAAAAAACTGGCCAAGTGCGAGTCGAACTCGCACACGATGGGTTCCGTACCACAAGGCAAAATCGCCGAAAAAAACACGTTTGTTGTATGGGAGCCCCACTTAAATATTTATTTTGTTTTTAGTATTTGTTGTTATAGCGGCAACAGAAATACATCATCTGTGAAAATTTCAACTGTCTAGCTACCGCGGTTCTTGAGATACAGCCTGGCGACAGACAGACGGCAAAAACGCCGAAAAAAACACGTTTTTTTTGTATGGGAGCCCCCATTAAATATTAATTTTATTTTGTTTTTAGTATTTGTTGTTATAGCGGCAACAGAAATACATCATCTGTGAAAATTTCAACTGTCTAGCTACCGCGGTTCTTGAGATACAGCCTGGCGACAGACGGCAAAAACGCCGAAAAAAACACGTTTTTTTTGCGTTTTTTTGTATGGGAGCCTCCTTAAATATTTATTTTATTTTGTTTTTAGTATTTGTTGTTATAGCGGCAACAGAAATACATCATCTGTGAAAATTTCAACTGTCTAGCTACCGCGGTTCTTGAGATACAGCCTGGCGACAGACAGACGGCAAAAACGCCGAAAAAAACACGTTTTTTTGCGTTTTTTTGTATGGGAGCCTCCTTAAATATTTATTTTATTTTGTTTTTAGTATTTGTTGTTATAGCGGCAACAGAAATACATCATCTGTGAAAATTTCAACTGTCTAGCTACCGCGGTTCTTGAGATACAGCCTGGCGACAGACAGACGGCAAAAACGCCGAAAAAACACGTTTTTTTGCGTTTTTTTGTATGGGAGCCCCCTTAAATATTTATTTTATTCTGTTTTTAGTATTTGTTGTTATAGCGGCAACAGAAATACATCATCTGTGAAAATTTCAACTGTCTAGCTACCGCGGTTCTTGAGATACAGCCTGGTGACAGACAGACGGACTGACGGACGGACAGCGAAGTCTTAGTAATAGGGTTCCGTTTTTACCCTTTGCGTACGGAACCCTAAAAAGGTTAAAAGTTGGACACCAAGCGACACTAAGTAGGTTATCCAATCTCCGCGCCGAACGGTTGATGAGAAACTGATGGTGGTGGAGATGACAGTAGAAATTGACGAGAAGCTGATGGTGATGCAGATGACAGGAGTAGTTGACGAGAAGGATGATGGTAGTAATAAGGGGGCACGTTGATGGAAGTTAATTAAAATAGGAGAGGGTAGATTAGAACAAAAAGTATCTTCGTTGGAACTCATATTGATATGTGGCTGTTCCCCTGCGTTACCGGGTAGGCTACCTTGCCAAACACAAATATATCAATAAAGACAGCAACACCATAAGCCCGCGGGCGTGAATTTGATGGGAGTTTTAGTTAGACATAGGTCCGCTTCGCTTGCACCATAAATAACATTATTCAGTCTCTGTCAACTTCAAGAAACTGAATAAAATTGCAGGATGTTTTAAATTCGTTTAGCGTCAAATATATTTAGTGATTTGTGGTGCAAGCGGGCCTCATACTGTTACCACCTTCACCGCTTGGAGGTACTCCCAGATTATGCTATTGCTGTTTTTATTTCATTTAGCCAGCAGCTGTGCCACAACAAAAGACATAGCACAATGCAGAGATAGCCGTTTTATTCGCGCTACTTTCACTCTAGTCTTTCGCACTTTAGTGCTTTTTACACAAGTATCTTTTGCACAAGTGTCTTACGCTAATATGTATTACGCGCAATTGTCTTTTGATGAATGACACCCGCAAGTGTCCTTCGCGCAAGTGTCTTTCGCGCAAGAGTATTTCGCGCCAACGACCATTCGCGCAAAAGTCCATTTGCGCAAAAGTCTATTCGCGCAAAAGTCCATTCGCGGAAATGTCTTTTGCGCAGGTGTCCCAGATCCGTTTCTGAACTGTTCGCCAAACGTGTCTTTTTATTGTAAAGAACATTAATAAATATGTATTCTAAAATATACAAAATAAATAAAAAAAAACAATGAAAATATTCTAAATATATACAAAATAAATAAAAAAAAAACAATGATAATATCCTAAAACTAAAAAAACCAATACAAATTCCCTGTTATGACTCAACTTGGTTTCGAACTCGATAACTCGCTATTCACAATCTATGCAAAAACCATTAGACCAACCAAGCCTTGTTAAAAGCGATGAATTTACGCTATGCGTTGTACAAAACAGCTTATAAGGAACTATTTGTTTAGAGTTTCAATATTTCTGTTCGTGTACCTGTTTCGTCAATATTACATTATAAAAATTACTGACTTTACTACTTCCATGAGATGAATAATAATATAAAACAGCGCCATCTATTGGTTCATTGTTAATTATTATTAACCGCGTCACCGTGCCTGACTCGGTAGTTCACTGTATCACCGCCCTTTAAGAATGGCGCTAGGATATCGGAGAAATAGTGGGCGTGGCTAAAAATACCGAAACATCGGAACTCAATTTCGGGTGACAGCCCCTTAAGGCGAAACAGCAATAGTTCTAGCGAAAATCCGGAAAAAAAAAAGTTTTTTTTTGAGATGCTACATCTTATGAGACAGTTCTGCATAGCATCTCAGCTGTTCTTGATGGCTACGCCACAAATACGTATAAAACTGCAGAGTTCTACACTCTTAAGGCGAAACAGCAATAGTTCTAGCGAAAATCCGAAAAAAAAAAAGTTTTTTTTTGAGATGCTACATCTTAAGAGACAGTTCTGCATAGCATCTCAGCTGTTTTTGATGGCAACGCCTCAAGTACGTATGAAACTGCCGAGTTCTACAGTGTGAAGGCGAAACAGCAAGAGTTCTACAGAAAGAACGAAAAAAAAATTTTTTTTTGTTAGATGCTACATTTTATGAGACAGTTCTGCCTAGCATCTCAGCTGTTTTTGATAACAACGTCTCAAATACGTATGAAACTACCGAGTTCTACAGTCTTAAGGCGAAACAGCAATAGTTCTAGCGAAAATCCGGAAAAAAAAAAGTTTTTTTTTGAGATGCTACATCTTATGAGACAGTTCTGCATAGCATCTCAGCTGTTCTTGATGGCTACGCCACAAATACGTATAAAACTGCAGAGTTCTACACTCTTAAGGCGAAACAGCAATAGTTCTAGCGAAAATCCGGAAAAAAAAAAGTTTTTTTTTGAGATGCTACATCTTAAGAGACAGTTCTGCATAGCATCTCAGCTGTTTTTGATGGCAACGCCTCAAGTACGTATGAAACTGCCGAGTTCTACAGTGTGAAGGCGAAACAGCAAGAGTTCTACAGAAAGAACGAAAAAAAAATTTTTTTTTGTTAGATGCTACATTTTATGAGACAGTTCTGCCTAGCATCTCAGCTGTTTTTGATAACAACGCCTCAAATACGTAGGAAACTGCTGAGTTCTACCACCTGAAGGCGAAACAGCTATAGTTCTAGCGAAAAACCGGAAAGAAAAAGTTTTTCTTTGAGATGCTACATCTTATGAGACAGTTCTGCATAGCATCTCAGCTGTTTTTGATGGCAACCCCTCAAATACGTATGAAACTGCCGAGTTCTACAGTCTTAAGGCGAAACAGCAATAGTTCTAGCGAAAAACCGGAAAGAAAAAGTTTTTCTTTGAGATGCTACATCTTATGAGACAGTTCTGCATAGCATCTCAGCTGTTTTTGATGGCGACGCCTCAAGTACGTATGAAACTGCCGCGTTCTACCGTGTGAAGGCGAAATGGCAAGAGTTCTACAGAAAGAACGAAAAAAAAAATTTTTTTTGTTTGATGCTACATCTTAAGAGACAGTTCTGCCATAGCATCTCAGCTGTTTTTGATGGCAACGCCTCAAATACGTATGAAACTGCCGAGTTCTACAGTCTTAAGGCGAAACAGCAATAGTTCTAGCGAAAATCCGGACAAAAAAAGTTTTTTTTTGAGATGCTACATCTTATGAGACAGTTCTGCATAGCATCTCAGCTGTTTTTGATGGAAACGCCTCAAATACGTATGAAACTGCCGAGTTCTACAGTCTTAAGGCGAAACAGCAATAGTTCTAGCGAAAATCCGGAAAAAAAAAGTTTTTTTTTGAGATGCTACATCTTATGAGACAGTTCTGCATAGCATCTCAGCTGTTTTTGATGGCAACGCCTCAAGTACGTATGAAACTGCCGAGTTCTACCGTGTGAAGGCGAAATGGCAAGAGTTCTACGGAAAGAACGAAAAAAATAAGTTTTTTTGTTAGATGCTACATTTTATGAGACAGTTCTGCCTAGCATCTCAGCTGTTTTTGATAACAACGCCTCAAATACGTAGGAAACTGCTGAGTTCTACCACCTGAAGGCGAAACAGCTATAGTTCTAGCGAAAAACCGGAAAGAAAAAGTATTTCTTTGAGATGCTACATCTTATGAGACAGTTCTGCATAGCATCTCAGCTGTTCTTGATGGCTACGCCACAAATACGTATAAAACTGCAGAGTTCTACAGTCTTAAGGCGAAACAGCAATAGTTCTAGCGAAAATCCGGAAAAAAAAGTTTTTTTTTTGAGATGCTACTTCTTATGAGACAGTTCTGCATAGCATCTCAGCTGTTTTTGATGGCAACGCCTCAAATACGTATGAAACTGCCGAGTTCTACAGTCTTAAGGCGAAACAGCAATAGTTCTAGCGAAAATCCGGAAAAAAAAAGTTTTTTTTTTGAGATGCTACATCTTATGAGACAGTTCTGCATAGCATCTCAGCTGTTTTTGATGGAAACGCCTCAAATACGTATGAAACTGCCGAGTTCTACAGTCTTAAGGCGAAACAGCAATAGTTCTAGCGAAAATCCGGAAAAAAAAAGTTTTTTTTTGAGATGCTACTTCTTATGAGACAGTTCTGCATAGCATCTCAGCTGTTTTTGATGGCAACGCCTCAAGTACGTATGAAACTGCCGAGTTCTACCGTGTGAAGGCGAAATGGCAAGAGTTCTACGGAAAGAACGAAAAAAATAAGTTTTTTTGTTAGATGCTACATTTTATGAGACGGTTCTGCCTAGCATCTCAGCTGTTTTTGATAACAACGCCTCAAATACGTAGGAAACTGCTGAGTTCTACCACCTGAAGGCGAAACAGCTATAGTTCTAGCGAAAAACCGAAAGAAAAAGTTTTTCTTTGAGATGCTACATCTTATGAGACAGTTCTGCATAGCATCTCAGCTGTTCTTGATGGCTACGCCACAAATACGTATAAAACTGCAGAGTTCTACAGTCTTAAGGCGAAACAGCAATA
>CATOHL010000210.1:0-64441 GCA_951800025.1 Oligia strigilis | reverse complement strand
TACACAAAAAGGTACACGATTCAGTGAGCTGCGTAGCTCGACGTAGCTAGTAGACACTGAAATGTGTACCTTTTGTTGTAGTAGATAAGGTCTGTAATTGTATTTCTATCTTGAAAACTGCGCGTCGCGTCGCGTCTCGGTGTGAACTGACCCTTAAGTTCTTAGAAGACACGCTACTTTTAGTATCAGCGAGTAGGGATTTAGTCGCTTTCCGGCAAATTGATACTACGAAATTAAGCTCTAAGGACAAAAGCATAAGCATCTTAGCGACACTGCCTTCGGTCGCAATAACAATACACATGTTTCAAAGATCACTCAACGCTATATCACAGTCTATACATCATACAGTCGTCCGACGAAGACGTCTAGACAGGGCAATCGTGCGGTGTGGGAGGGGCGAGACGCGGGAGGCGCGAGCCCGAACTGCATACTGCCACCGAGTTAGTAGTAGTTCGGGACACGACTTTCAGGGTTGACGATTTCGACTTTTCGGTGTTGATTTCATTATTGTTTTAATTTATGCATAATAAATAATTAAAATGGTGCATACGACGCGCGCATGGATGATAGATAAGTAAACAAATATAGTTATTAATTATACACATTTTCCATTTTGTCATGTCATGCCAAATTGCTAACTTATACAAAATGGCGGAAGTATAAATTCTTGTCGCAGAGCATGAGTGTTTCAAAGTTTACTGTATAGAGCTGTTTAGAGCGGACATTCATTCTTTGAATAAAATTATATGGGTGTCAATTTCGAGATTTCTTAAGGTAATCATTTTAGAAAATGGTATCCATTTTTGAAAATGTTATACAATTTAAAAAAATTTAATCGTGCACATTTTTTTTATTTATGCGGACAAATACAGAGATAGAATACGACTTATTGTAACATTTGAGTGTCTGCTTGCTTATTTCTTAAGTTTTTTTTTTCTAATTATTTTATTATTTTTCTTTTCAGTTTATTTTTTTTCTTTTCGACATGGGTGTCATTTTTATGGTTTGTGAGGTCGCTGATAACGACAAAGGGGTCAAAACCAAATTTCAAGATCGCGGCTGATGCGAAATTTTCAAACTATTCGTCATGGGTATCGTTTCCATGGCTTTCGAGGACGCTAAAGCCGATAGTGCAGTCAAAACTAAAATCCAAGAAGGCGTCTGCGAAAATTTTAAAATGTTTCATCATGGGTGTCGTTTCCAAGGTTTTCGAGGGTGCTGACATCGAATACGAGGTCAAAATCAAAATTCAAGATGGCGGCTGCGAAAATTTTCAAATTTCATTTTTTGTCAGTCACCTATTTATAAAGTGTACAGTTACAGTTCCATAGATGAGCAGCAGATACACAAAAAGACGATATTTAGATAATTGTTTATAATAATAACGTTGATGTCGATGTTGATCTCAAATAAATAAATTAATATTGTTTACTTGAGACAACCCTAGCTATCGCGACAATGTTGTCGGCATTTACCACGAGATCAAAGGTGTCCTCCTACTGTATGTTTTTATACTGTGGCTATATCGCGTGTTAACGACTCGTTTAGTTTGAATATTTTAAATTGAGGGTTAAAAATTGTGGTTTCTGTCAATGCTGAATTATTTGGCGGAAAGATAAAACGATGCTCCGACACATTAGGCCGGTTTTTACACAAAATTTTCTAAAAGTAAATTTTTTCTTTGGAGTAATCTGACGCGTAATTACAAAATCAACCTTAGGTCAAATTATTTTTACAAACCTATGAAAAGCGATTACCTTCCTAAGAATAGGTTGCGGCCGAAACTAGATAGGTACCGAATATACAAATACAAAATAGTTTATTTCATTAACAAGCTTTGTACTACATAGAAGCTTCCTTTTAAGCAATTAAATGCTTGTATTAGGACACTCCACTCATCGGCAACTTGAATTTTCGTAACGTACTATACGAAAAATTACGCCAGTATTTACTATTTATATAATTTTGAGAAAATGAATTGAGACAAAAGAGAATTACAGAAGACTAATTACTTTATATCAGCTAATACTAATGGGTGTGTTATTTTGTGTATATTAATGTGAGTTGGGTATGTGTGATAAGTGTGTATGAGGTGTATATGTGTGTGATCTGTATGTGTGGGTGTGGTGTGTACGTGTACATGTAGATGATGTGTGTAGTTTAAGTGTATGTTGTGTGGTGCAGGAGGTCCTCAGTGTCCTCTGCAAGTTGTTTTATCCATTTAGTTAGAAGTTTCTTACATTCATAATATTGTTTAGTGACTACAAAACCTGGTTTTTGTTTGTGGAATCGGTGCTATAATATCTTTCCTTCTTTTTGATAAGATAGCGGTATCATAAGGCAGCACTTTATGTTTTTTCCAAACAGTATGAATTATATATAATTTTCTCACCGAAATCAAATTACTTATCTGATAAAGTCTTTCAGTGGGATATCTAATCTTTTTAAAATACATTATTTTTATTAGGGCTCGTTGCGCTCGTTCCACCTCAATAACCACCAAGTGGGGATGCAGTGCACCAAGACAGACTGCACCAAAGCGATAGTATCCTTTAGTAGGTTTCTAAATGGAATGGCAATATGTCTCAATGTTTTGAAAATCCAGCTTAGTTTCCGAACCCTGTTTGTGACCTGCTCAAGGTGAGGGTACCATGATAATCTCTGGTAAATCATGACCCCTAAATATTTGGTGTGTGTGACCTTATTAATGGCAGGGCACATACAGTTTTTGTTTTTAAAGTCACCACATTCGTGAACTTTGATTGTGAAGTCCTTGTTTGGTTGTGTGCGATTACACATACTAAAACATATATAATTTGTTTTTGAGGTGTTTAATGTCAGTAGATTATTATTTAGCAATTTGGGCCATACCACATGAAGCACTTTGCTCTACGTCATCCCAGGAACTTCCAGAGAAAACAACAGCCGTTTCGTCGACATAAGAAGACTTTGGCTTTATTAGTTTTTAAATTATTGTTATTGATATATGTTAAGAAGAGTGTGGGGCCCAAAATACTACCCTGAGGCACGCCGTATAACACTTTTGCATCATCACTGACGTATTAACCCTTTGCTTCCTGTTAGAGATAATCTTTGAGAAGTTTGAGTGAGGTTCCTCATATACCAATTTTTTCCAGTTTGTTCACAAGGATTGGTACAGAGACGGTGTCAAATGCCTTTTTAAGATTCAGGAAGATAGTTAAACATTTATTGCCACTATCAAGTTGGTTAGCTACATGCGAGCTTAGAGCGGTAACTGCATCCTCGGTGGACATATTTTGCCTAAAGCCAAATTGTGTTGGGGATAGTGTTTTAAATTTATTTTAAATATTTGAGAAGCCTAATATTGATTAATTTCTCCAAAATTTTCTATATAGCTGGAAGGACAGATATCGGCCTGTAGTTGTTGACATCGTCTCTGTCCCCACCCTTGTGAACTGGAGTAATAATAGATTGTTTAAGAGGGGGCGGAAACATACCGCCTCTAAAACAGAGATTTGCAAGAGGGGTTATTATTGGGACAGCTTCTTGACTTATACACTTTAAAAATCTGGTGGAGATATTATCCCAGCCAGCGGCACTATTTGACTTTAGGCACATCAAAATTCTGTGTATTTCATTAAAGCCTGTGTCCAAGAGTACAAAGGACTTAACTTGTGTAGACAGTTGATTAGGTACATAATAATTACATTTACGCTAGGCTGAATTTGTTGGGCCAGCTGTTTACTAATGTTTACGAAATAAGCATTAATAAACTTTGCTGATACAATAGGAGTCGATTTAAGAGTGGGCCCAATGACAGGATAAAATCTGATTTCACCCGCGCGTCTCCCAACCCCCGCATTAGTGCAAATAACAACCGCGGGTGGCATGACGACGCGCGCAACGAAACTCTGTACATTAAACTTCAAGTGCAGTGCGTTTGCGTAGTATATGCAGGATATTCAGATAAAAATTGGTCAAGTGCGTGTCGGACCACGCACAATGAAGAGTTCCGTAGTTGAAATGAATTTACCCAAGAACAAACTTAACATTATAGTTGAAAATCATGTTCATACATGTAAGTTGGTCGACTATTATTCGTAAACTTGTAAAGCCTACTTAGCCGTGATAGTTTTCCTTTTAATTTCGTTATTATATACTACTACCATGAATTTTTTCACATATCCAAAGACCACCATTTAGATGGAAGGGGGGAACCCCTGTCAGCTAAATGGTTGTTTTTGACTCTTACTAAAATTAGCACTTTAAAGCTATATATTTCACAAACGGATCCCTGAATCGCAAAATTGTTTCCACAAACCCGCAATATTTTTGAAAGACCTATACGATGATACCCCACACCACGGGGTAGACTAGAAAAAAAAACATCCCCACTTTACGTGTAGAGATGGTACCATATTTTTTTTTTCAAAACTTTATTTTACCACTTTCTCGGCGTGATTAATATATATGTCGTATCGGATAGATGGCGCCACAGTATAGCGAAGAGCGCCATCTAACAATTTGATTGGTAAACGAAAAATCATGTGATCGGAATCGCAAGCGAGCCCTACCGCTTGGACACGATCATCGGTGGACGGGATGCAGCGAGGACTGGTGGAGAGACCGAGTATTGCGACAGTCGACAGTCGAGCTCGGACATTCTAGGCAAACGCTCAATACCAACGCACGTGTTAGTTTCCGACGCACGTGTGCGTTTCGGTTGTTAATCGCTAGTTTATTAAAATTACTTCAAATTCAAATAATCTTTTCGTTCGAGTACCCACTGCAGTGCCCACACCTATCTAAACTATGTTGGATCGTGAAGAAGACCCGATGTATCGCATCTCGGCCATCCAGTAATGCGACATATAATATCCATGCCAAACTAAGAGTCTCTGAGTTAAGCTGCGGACGGACAGACGGACAGGGCGAAACTATAAGGGTTCCTTGTTGACTACGGAATCCTGAAAACAAAGACTTTTTTTAAATTCTATTTTTAAATTTCTTTCGACAAAATAGTAATATGCGCTACGCTCTCGGTTTCACAAAATCATCAATTCGCAAAATGTACTTTTATTATGACTGTACCTTTATTGTGTTATACTATGTGTGCAGGGATAAGAATGTCTTTACTTGTGTAATATATACAATGCAATCCTATTTTGTGTTTGTATGTTGAGAAATAAAAGTTCTGTATACTCCATTCCACCATAAAAAATTAGAAGTGATAAAATAGGTGATAAAAAATCCAAAAGGTATAAAAGCAAATCAAACACAATGATAAGAAGTATCTTATAATCATCGCAATGATTGTTTTTGAATTTATTTTTCGTCAGGTCCTTTATTCAGTGTCGATTCAATGGATGAAAAAGTCAATCTGCTGACAGACAATCAGCTATACGATGTTCACGCTCAATTCATGCAGTAAAAATCAATCATCTGCGACGATATTAGAAGCATCACGCATAAGAAAGCTGAAACTAAAACAAAATTGAAATATCGGCCCTCTTCGTCAAACCGTCCTTGTGGATGCTCACAATCGCTGCAATAACAATAATACCCACCGGTAGTGATTCCCAACACCGCCATAACCACACATCACTTGAAAACAGAGATCTAGGTAAAGTCTGGAAATTTCATAAATCCATGGAAGTTAAAATCACGCCAAGAATCGATTCTTAGATACATATTATTGATTTACTGAATCAACACTTCTCATCTTCACCCTACTGTAATGGGACCTTAAAAGCAGCTACAGTAAACTATCTTTCAAATGTTCCAACTCCGGACCATCCCCCATTTATTTTTAGTAAATTTTCTGATTGTTAAGAAGAGCGTTGTTAAAATCATTAGTAGTGACTGTGTCAGTTGGAAAATGATGCTGGGATGTCCTCGACGAAATCCTTCCTATTCTATGCTATATCCTAAACTACTCTTTAACCTATGGTGTCTTTTCTTCCGATGTGGAAAGAGCCAAAAATCACTGCTTTACCCAAAAAATCTAATCTTGCTTCCTTTTCAGAATACCGACCTACTTCCATCTTGCCTTTCCTCTCCAAAGTCCTTGAACACCTTGTTCACAATCAGCTTAGTGCATTTCTTTGCAAGAATAGTCTGCTGAATATTTTCCAATCCGGATTTCGTCCTGGTCACAGCACCGCTACTGTACGCTAGTGAACGTTACTAATGACATACGCTTAGGCATGGGGAGGAAATCTGTCGATTCTTTGCTTATTGGATTTAAGCAATGCGTTCAATATCGTCAATTTCGATATCTTGCTTGGCATGCTTGGCATGCTTCGCTCGCTTCGTAGTTACCCGTATGGCCGCCGGCAACGTATATGCATAGAACAGACGTGGTCTTCTTGTTGTTATACTTCTGCCGGTGTACCTCAGGGTGGTGGTTTAAAATTGTTTTCGACCTCAATGGTACTACCGATAGAACCATCAACAAACTCGATCACTCGATTAATATCCTTTTCCGGGAACTGATACCTAAAACAAGCGAGTTTTTGGAACAATCTTATATTCTTTGTTTTAATACCTCACTCGACTAGTTGTAAAAAAGTAACAAACAAAGAAAGAGACGGGTCGAGAGGGAGGGATATTGTAATTCTTTCGTATTTCTAATTTTAGTGAGGAAGCGTGGACAACACTCACATATTATCAAAAATAAATTCTAGCTAAATTATATAATTTCGCACGAAAACAATAAACGATCATATCGAGCGGTCAAATCATCTGTTTATTTTGTGTATACTATACGCATAAGTACCTTGATATAAATACAAACCTTTGACTTCGGCAATTTGCAATCATTTTAGTATTCAAGTGTTTAAGTTCTCGCTTTTTCATTGTATTTTTTTGTTTCCCATTTATTATTCAACAAAATGTCGATAATAATAATGGTTGCTAGGCGCGGAGAAAATTGTCATAGACTTCCCGTCTCAACAGAGCGAGGGGTACTGACTGGTGAAACAAACTGATGCCTCAAGCTCGTGTCACGCGAGACGGAAGACAGCGTATCTCGCGGATTAAAAATGTAGTAAGCGCCAAATGCTTTTTATTCGATTATCTTTTAAAATATACATTATTTTAAAAAATCGCTTGGGTCATCGCTAGGTTATAATGAGTGTTATTATTTGTCTAATTTGTGGTTCAGTAATATGCACCAAAATAGAATGCAAACCAAAATAGTTGAAAATTAGAGGTAACTTTGTGATGGTTTTCTACCGAGAAAATTTTATCGTATCATGTTTTCGTCTGGGTCGACCCTCACATTTATAATAAACTTTCCTGCCATATACTTTTTTTCCAATTTGAACATGATTTACTACTGTTTAAATCTAATCTAAGATTGAAGATTTTCCTTTGGGCCTGCCCTTAATATTTCTTAGTTTGTAGCGGTATCTACAACGCAACATGCGAACAACGCGTCGTACAGACGTCACGCAAATCCTGCATCGCGCAAGCAGAGTACCGCGCAACTAGCATATACAGGGTGAATTTTTCAAGTGGTCGTGGATGGCCAAATCCGAAACTATGAGGAATAGCGAAAAGTACTCAAACGAGTCGCGGGCTCGATTTTGATGAAAACTAAAACTGCATCATTGGATTTCTGAAAAATCAATATTTCTAGCCAGGAATCGAACCCGTTGATTTTGATTAAAAAAAAAACACTGTATTATTACACCACTCCATAGTGTCCCTAATAAGGATCAAATTCTGGGAAATAATGCCCAATGATTCATGTCGGGCCGTTGTATCTATGTTAATTGCGCGGTAAACTCTGCTTGCGCGATGCAGGATTTGCGTGACGTAGTATGACGCGTTGTTCGCATGTGGCGTTGTAGATACCGCTACAGTATGTTATTTTATTGATTTCGTTGTGTGGGTCACTGTTATATTTCTTTTGCAGTTTATTACGATTTTTAATACAACGAAGTATGCCTGGGGTTATCCATGGTTTAATAATGCGTTTACTGTTTGGAATTTTAACTGTAATAGTGTTGAGATTAATTGATTCGGTCAGTTTATCAATGAGTATCTCAGTTAGTAAATTAGGGTCATCACAAAATAGTAATTCCGCACGATTTTGTTCATGTATTTGTTTTAAAGCTTGTTCGAAATTAATACAAGTACTAAGTGGTTTTATTTGCAATATTTGAGTATATTTTTGCTTACGCAGTGACATAAAATTAGTGTTAGTGGTCAGTGATAGTGGTATGAAGGATAGCGATAAAGGCCGAAGCCTTTTTTTGTTAATTTTTATCATAAAGTGGTCCAAACAGTTCCTTTCCCTGGTGGGTAATGTATGTCCAGGGAGTATACAATGTAATGACAGCGTATTTGAATAGATCCCTATATTTTTACTTTCCTGTGGCGTCTCTGTATCTTTGGGTCTAATATTGACATTTATATCTCCTGCTATCACTGCGCTCTTTTGCGATGTTATTGTATCAAGGTGAGTGCTAAGCGAGTCAATGAAACTGTCAGTGTTACTGTTTGATGGAGAGCGATAAATACACAAAATATGGTTATTCAGAACATCATTCTGGAGACAGGATGCTTGGGCCAGCTTTATTTCCTTTACTTTTGGTTTTAAGGTGTTTTAACATAGGCCACCACCCCATCATTTTGGTTTAAATGTCGAGTAGAGGCAAAACAGTGATAATTAATGAGTTAAGAAATTGGTTTGTTATCGTTTAGCCTACACTCATTAGAATTATAATATCAGTTTCAAATTTAATAAAAGTAGTTAGTAACAGTGAGAAATCATCGAAGTTACAGTAAACGCTCCTTATATTTTGAGAGACAATAAATAGTCAAGTTATTTTTATTTACTGTAATGTGCTTAGAGATCTCAGAGCAATCACATTCTATTGTGCGCGCAATTTGAATATTGTTAATTTCATTTATAGTTTGTAGGTTGTCACCCATTCATTAGGTATCCAGTAGAATAGTCGTCAAGAACAAGATTTACATACATTTTATAGATTGATGGTAGTTGGATAAGTTTAAATTCAGTAGACTTTTTAAAAGGATTAATATTATGATGGTACCTTGCCAATTCATTTATGAAAATATTATGTATGTAAGGTAAAATCTACATCTTTTTGATAAAATAAGCGATAGACATAATTTTAATACTAGAAATAATGAGCAAATACATCAACCATTTTTCATATTAGCCAAAGTACATACATCTTTTATGAGGTACTGTGTTAAATGTTACAATAAAATACCTTGTGATATATTGCAATTAAATGAAAGAAAATTTAAAACTCACATTAAACGTACACTTTGTAAACAAGCATACTATAAATTAGAAGATTATATCCAAGATAACAACGCTTGGAAACATGCTGGTCCTGCTCCATAGGACAATCTAGACTCAAGACAAAAAAAATCAAACTGGTTGCTAATTTAACTGTAAAATTTATTCTTTTTTGACATTGATTTACATTCTGTAATTACTTTAACTCACACCCTGGCTTATTACTTGTTATTTTTTTTTTTTTTAATGAAAATCGTTTACCTTTACCATGTTTGTAAATATGTGAGCACCATGTATCTATCAGATAATTAATTTATATGTCATGGTTTTATTTTTAATTCTTTTACATATTGTGGTATAGTAATTTTATTTTATCTTCACATATTATTATTATATAATAATATTTAATGTATGCAAAATATTGTAAAACATTTTAAAAGAGCAAGGGTGGAGTTACTTGCCCATTCTTCTCCATACGAAAACTACCTTTTGGAATGGGTGACTAGAATCCATTCTATTTTTGTTGTAATTTTTAGGATTCCGTACCTCGAAAGGAAAAAACGAAACCCTTATAGGATCACTTTGCTGTCCGTCCGTCTGTCTGTCACGACCCTTTTTCTCAGGAACGCGTGGAGGTATCAAGCTGGAATTTATATCAAATACTCAGATCTATTACTGTCCCTTAGAGCTGTGAAATAATCAAACTTCTAAGCCAACGCAATCAAAAGATACAGCCGTTTATGCCGCAAATTTTCGACACTCGCAAGGGAATCAAAACCTACAGGGTACTTCCCGTAAACTCAGAATCTTGAAATTTGGTACGAAGCAACGTCTTATAGCACAGATAAAGGAAAATTGCGAAACCCGTAAATTTTTAGTTACATCATAAAATAAAAATAATTTTAATAATAAAATTATTAAAATTATTTTTATTTTACTTACTACCCCTTTCCTCGTGAACGCGTAGAGGTGTTAAATAGAAATTCATATCAAATACTCAGGTCTATAATGCCTTTAAGCTGTAACAAAATCAAACTTCTATGTCAACGCAATAAAAAGAAACAGCAATTTAAGCCGCATATTTTCAAACTCAAGGCAAACTGCAAGGTAATCAAAACCTAAAGGGTACTTCCAGTCGACCTAGAATCTTGAAATTTGGCATGAAGCAATGTTTTATAGCACATATAAAGGAAAAATTCGAAAACCTTAAATTTTTAGTTACATCACATTTTTTCGTCACACCCCGACGATGAGGTAGAGACCATGTATGAGGATATTTCCAGAGCCATGCATGGGTCTAAAACTCACTTTACCGTTGTCATGGGGGACTTTAACGCAAAACTGGGTAAACGAAACGATGATGAGCTGCGAGTGGGGCAATTTGGAGTTGGACGCCGGAACCACCGGGGCCACCTACTGGCCAGTTTTATGGAGAAGGAAGGCCTCTTTATGATGAATTCCTTCTTCAGAAAACGTGAGCACAGAAAGTGGACCTGGCAGAGCCCGGATGGTGCAACTAAAATTGAGATTGACTTCATTATGTCGACGAAGAAGCAAGTGTTCAATGATGTCTCTGTGATCAACGCGGTGAAAACCGGAAGTGATCACCGCATGGTAAGAGGCACATTGAAATTAAATATCAAGCTGGAAAGATCTCGACTGATGAAGTCTACGCTCCGTCCTGCAACGATCCAGGTCCATAACCCCGAGAGCTTTCAGCTCGAACTCCAGAATCGTTTCGAATGCCTAGGGAGCTCTGTGGACGATTATAACGATGGGTTCGTGGAAACTGTCCATACGGTCGGGTCTAAGATCTTCAAGACCCGTCGTACGAATTCAAAAAAGAAGCTCTCTGATCCTACTTTGCGGCTCATGAAGGAGAGGCGCGAGATGATCCTGCAGTCTTCGGATGATGCGCAAAATTACCGGCAACTCAATAGACAGATCTCCAAGTCCTTGAAAAGCGATCTTCGCCGCTTTAATACAGACCGTATTAAGGACGCGATAGAGCGAAATAAAGGCTCCAAAGTCTTTGCTAGAGATCTGTCTATTGGGCAGAGCCAGCTTATGAAACTGAAGACCGAAGATGGCAGGATCGTATCCGCCAAACCTGAGCTGTTGAGAGAGATCGAGAGGTTCTATGGACAGTTATACACGTCAACAAGTAACCCCGTTATGAATCTGGCAAACGACCCGAGAGCTAGATTGACCCGGCACTATACCGAAGACATCCCGGACGTCAGCCTGTACGAGATTAGGATGGCTCTGAAGCAGCTCAAAAACAACAAGGCGCCGGGTGATGACGGAATTACGGCCGAGTTGCTGAAGGCCGGCGGAAAACCCGTTCTTAAGGCCCTTCAGAAGCTGTTTGGTTCCGTCATACTCGAGGGCAAAACACCACAGGCATGGAACAGAGGCGTGGTGATACTTTGCTTTAAGAAGGGCGACAATGCCCTTCTTAAGAATTATAGGCCCATCTCACTCCTGAGCCATGTCTACAAGCTGTTTTCGAGAGTCATCACGAACCGTCTCGCGCGCAGGTTTGACGACTTCCAGCCTCCCGAACAAGCCGGATTCCGTAAAGGCTTTAGCACCGTAGACCACATACATACGCTGCGACAGGTTATACAGAAGACCGAAGAATATAACCTGCCTCTCTGCTTAGCGTTCGTGGACTACGAGAAAGCCTTTGATTCGATCGAGACATGGACTGTGCTGCAGTCTCTTCAACGGTGCCAGATCGACTATCGGTACATCGAGGTGCTGAAGTGTTTGTACGAAAACGCCACTATGTCAGTCCGACTCCAGGATCAGACCTCGAAACCTATCCTTCTGCAGCGAGGTGTAAGACAGGGAGACGTTATCTCTCCGAAACTGTTCACCGCTGCACTGGAGGATGTCTTCAAGGTTCTGGACTGGAAAGGGGCTGGCATCAACATCAACGGCGAGTACATAACTCACCTTCGGTTTGCCGAAGATATCGTAGTCATGGCTGAGACTATGGAGGACCTCAGTACAATGCTCGATGACCTCAGTAGAGCCTCCGAAAGAGTGGGTCTTAAAATGAACATGGACAAAACGAAAGTCATGTCAAATGCCCATGTAACACCCACTCCCATAAAGATCGGAGACGCTACACTCGAAGTCGTGGACGAGTATGTTTACCTCGGACAAACTGTCCAGTTAGGTAGGTCTAACTTCGAGAAAGAGGTCAATCGTCGAATCCGACTCGGCTGGGCAGCGTTCGGGAAGCTACGCAATATCTTCTCGTCCCACATACCGCAGTGTCTCAAGACGAAAGTCTTTGACCAGTGCGTGTTGCCAGTGATGACTTATGGCACTGAAACGTGGTCGCTCACAATGGGCCTTATAAGAAGGCTAAAAGTCACCCAAAGGGCAATGGAGAGGGCTATGCTTGGAGTTTCCCTGCGTGATCGAATCAGGAATGAGGAGATCCGCAGGAGAACCAAGGTAACCGACATAGCCCGCAGAATTGCCAAACTTAAGTGGCAGTGGGCAGGGCACATTGCTCGCAGAACAGATGGCCGATGGGGCCGAAAGGTTCTGGAGTGGCGACCACGTACCGGAAGACGTAGCGTTGGAAGGCCTCCCACAAGGTGGACCGACGACCTTGTGAAGGCCGCAGGAACCCGTTGGATGCGAGAAGCACAGAACCGGTCGAAGTGGAAGTGCTTGGGGGAGGCCTATGTCCAGCAGTGGACGTCTTTTGGCTGAAATGATGATGATGATGATTGTCAAACTTAATATCAGACAGCTTGCTTGTATTGTTCCTACCTGGCGAAGTGGGATGGGACGATGATGGCGCGAGAGTCACGCGGGGCGTTAGATGCTGTCACTTATACCGTAAAAAGGTGGAAATCTTCAAATCTTGTAGTGCAGCGTACTCAGTTTCCAATAGTACCAGCAGAAGGTATTACAATTCACAAGTCGCAAGGTGCAACCTTAGAAAAAGTTGTGGTTCATATTTCTAAAAATGTAAAAAGATCGATGTTGTATGTAGCTTGTTCTAGAACAACGTCATCGTCTGGACTGTTTTTAGTCGTGAATTCAGGTATGTTTAAGCCTCCCTCTGAAATATTAGAATCGAGTGCTGTAAGTATATAAAAGAAAAGACTAGAGCAAAACAAATTGGTACCTTATTTTAAATTTTTGTAAACACCTGAAGATAATGCAGTTCAAATTGTATTTCATAGCGTGCAATCATTGCGCAAACATTTTTCAGACGTCAACATAGATCCTATTGTTCATTACTCCCATGCAGCATTATTTGTTGAAACCTGTAGATGGTCAAGCTATATCTAATGCAAATCCAGATTGGGGATCTATCGCGTATGTACGTCGCAATCTTAAGGATGCGGTGACAGATGGATCATGTAAAAGATATTATTTAAATAACCCAGGCGCTGCAAACGGCCATTGTGAATGCTTGCATTTTGAAATGTTTAATGCCATCAAAAACATAACTTGTAAAAAAAGCCAAGTCTCGCAACTCAGTTCTTCTACCGTAAAAAGTTGTGAGATCCATGAAATACCAAGTCGGTTAATTTATTCACTCCCTACTTAAGGAACCTTCTGTCTTAAGTTATTACATAATTAGCTAACCTAACAACATCTTGTAGTGACCATCAATATTAAAAATCTTCTATGTTTTAAATAAATAAATTGACTAAGCCATCGCCATCGCATGAAAATACAATGTATCTCACAGTGCGATTGCCAAGTCAATTTATTTATTTAAAACATAGAAGATTTTTAATATTGATGGTCACTACAAGATGTTGTTAGGTTAGCTAATTATGTAATAACTTAAGACAGAAGGTTCCTTAAGTAGGGAGTGAATAAATTAACCGACTTGGTATTTCATGGATCTCACAACTTTTTACGGTAGAAGAACTGAGTTGCGAGACTTGGCTTTTTTTACAAGTTATGTTTTTGATGGCATCTCACTTCTTTTTGTAGATAGTCCTACTTTTTTTCCTTTCCGGTACCTTTTTAACTTTTTATTTTTAACATCCGTTGACCATTTTACAAGTTAAGTACCTTTGAACATAATTATATCTAGGTACCTATCTACACCTATTATTCCATTATATTATATACTAGCTTCCGCCCGCTTCTTCGCTCGATAAAAAAACTACCGCAAGTCCTTCCCCGGGATGCAATCTATCTCTCTGCCAAATTTTATCGAAATCCGTTCAGTGGTTTAGGCGTGAAAAGGTAACATACAGACAGACAGACAGAGTTACTTTCGAATTTATAACATTAATATGGATAATTGTTATTTTCCTCGCTAGAGAGCTCCGATAAACGCGTGCGATCGCTGCTAATCTTAAAGTGCTAATAGGGCGAAGCGCGTTTTTGTTTTTTGACTATGGCATCTCGTAGTTGACCTTATTCTTCTTCTTAGCGTGTCGATAGCAATCTAAATGGACTTGGCCTAGAATTCGGCTACTTGTTTGGCGCCTTCACCAGCGTCCATCAGTTCCTGTAACGTGCAGCTGACAGGACACGCAGGACACGATATTAAGTGTCCCATCGTTCGTGGGACAGCACCACATTTACACTCCAAGGCGGAGTCGTCTATGAATCTCCGCCTGAACAGGTTTTCCTTGCTTCGGCCAACCTGGGTCCGGAGTCTGTTTAAAGACTTCCAGGTTACCCAAGGTAACTCATGTCCAGGTGGGAGGTCTTCAGCAGGTGGGAGGTCTTCAGCGGGTGGGACGAACGGTTTGGGTAAGGAAGCACTGTCTCGCCACAGCTTCAGTCTCTCTTGTGATGGTTCGCCAGTGAGTGGGACGACACACTTTAAAAAACTGTTTCGACTTTTCAGCCTTTGTGGCACAAGGATGTTGTCGTGTGTCGGAGACCATTTGGCTCTTTCGCTGGAGCTTGCCACCGCTTGCCACCGCTCTGCAAAGCACTGGTGGCGCTATTCCTGCTAGTGGATACAGCATTTGTACCGGGGTTGGTTTTACGCAGCCAGTGATGATCCGGCACGTTTCATGCAAAGCTGTATACACCAGCTTTGCATGGGCAGAACGGCTCCACACGGGGCACGCGAATTCTCCCGCAGAAAAAGATAGCGCCAGTCCAGTAGTCCGCATAACTTCAGGCGAAGCACCCCATTTCGATGAGACCAGTCGACGAAGAAGACTGTTGCGAGTGTGCACCTTCTGCTTGATATTTTTGCAGTTTTTGCTGAATGTTAAAGACCTGTCCAGGGTAATACCAAGATATTTAGGGGAGTTGCTGAGCTCGAGGTACACCCCACCCCAAACTATGAGAGGTCGTGACTTAACCGTACTATCCTGTCGTTGCCATAGGTAAACTCACCAGCGCAACCGCTATGTCCCTACATTTTAAATCTGTAATATCTTCAAAAATATTCATTTAAATTACATGCTTCAAAGGGCCAAATTGATCTATAGTAAATGCACAATGTATTTAATTTACTTAATTGGATATAGATTAATGCTGTATTGCTTAAAATCGCTTCGTAAACAAGCCACTATTTCTCGTAAAAAGTAAAGGATAAAAAATGGTTATTGTGGGTTATCCCTAACAGATAGACATATACCATTGCGGACTTTTTTGTAGACCTTTTTAAGGTGTGCAATACTGTAGTACATTATTTTGATCTATCTCGCAATATAAGCGCAAGAAAATCTATTTATTTACGACATCACATTAGAAACCTCTAAAATTATCAGTGTTTCTCTACTATATTATGCATGTATTATACAAATAAACCTTCCTTTTGAATCATTCTATCTATTAAAAAAAACTGCATCATAATTTTAAAGATCTAAGCATCCATAGGGACAGACAGACAGCAGGAAGCTTTGTTCAGGTACACTGATTCATTAACTGCAAATGTAACTTTGTAATTCTATATATTTATATGGGATTACAAAGTTATTTATGCAGTTGGTGTATCTAGAAAACTGGAACGAAATTGCAAAATATTTTAGTTTTTCCTTGATTTATACACTAAACGCTAATTGTGTTCTAAATTTGAAGCTTCTATGTCTGCTAGAAGTGCCTTAGAGTTTTGATTGATCGGTCAGTCAGTCAGTCAGTGAGTGACAAAATTAAGAAACTTTGACTAGTTATAATTCTTAAACTACTGGTTCAAATTGAATGAAATTTGAAATATACCGTGTTTATACAATACCTGCTTGATTACTGATAGTATATGAAATTCAGGTCTCTAGTTTTATCCACAACGAAGTTATAGGGGGTCGAAAATGGCTTGAACTGTTTCGAGAAAAGGATGGTACGGCCGTGCCGCTTTTTGCTCGACTTGGCGGGGGCACTGCCGTGCCCCCCGATATCAGAGTGATAACTGTATATGGGTCACCACAATGTCCAATTAATGTTGCAATAGAATGCATAAATACAACAATATACGGCAGCAACCTCAATAGGTATACTTCATGTTCTCGTCTGATTGTTGTGGGAGACTTCAATATACGGCAGCAACCTCAACAGGTATACTTCATGTTCTCGTCTGATTGTTGTGGGAGACTTCAATATACGGCAGCAACCTCAACAGGTATACTTCATGTTCTCGTCTGATTGTTGTGGGAGACTTCAATATACGGCAGCAACCTCAACAGGTATACTTCATGTTCTCGTCTGATTGTTGTGGGAGACTTCAATATACGGCAGCAACCTCAACAGGTATACTTCATGTTCTCGTCTGATTGTTGTGGGAGACTTCAATATACGGCAGCAACCTCAACAGGTATACTTCATGTTCTCGTCTGATTGTTGTGGGAGACTTCAATATACGGCAGCAACCTCAACAGGTATACTTCATGTTCTCGTCTGATTGTTGTGGGAGACTTCAATATACGGCAGCAACCTCAACAGGTATACTTCATGTTCTCGTCTGATTGTTGTGGGAGACTTCAATATACGGCAGCAACCTCAACAGGTATACTTCATGTTCTCGTCTGATTGTTGTGGGAGACTTCAATATACGGCAGCAACCTCAACAGGTATACTTCATGTTCTCGTCTGATTGTTGTGGGAGACTTCAATATCGATTTTAGACTGAATCCCCAAAATGGAATTTCCACATATTTTTCATCCATAAACATGTTTCCGTTAATAAACACTAGCACTACACGAAGTAGTACAACTATAGATAACGTTTTTTCGAACTTCAATGTTCAATGTGCTACTATTCATACCTTTTTCAGTCACCATTTACAGATCTGGTTCAAATTTAATACTTATTTAGTATTTTTGTACCAGATTTCTAAATAGTGACTAAAAAACTTTGTAAATAAATAACTTTGATAAAAAAAACTTGCCATCATTCATCAGCAGACTTTTGCAAGGCTGCTGCAAGGCTAGTGTAGGTATTTCAGTTATATTATAAAATAAATGATAATTATGTGTTATTATAAAATAAAGGATTACTGAAACGATAAAGAGACCTTTGTCTTTAATTTATGCTCCTCCAGCTTTCCATGTTGTAATGTTATGGATTTCATTTTGCAATAAAAATACCATAACTATGAGTCGATTGTCGTGATGGGTGAACTATTACTTATATACCTACAGGTTTGTACGGAACCCCTTGGTGCGCGAGTCCGACTCGCACTTGGCCGGTTTTTGACGTTCAAAAGTGCCTTGTATGTGCCTATTTGAAATAAATGCTTTGACTTTGTAGAATTGGTTTTGTAAAACAAGCGCAGCTGTATTATAGTTTTTATGTATGATTTTATGTATTTGAGTATGTATAGTCGATTAATTATACTATGAAATTGAGTAACTCTGTGTTTAGGTGATGTGTGTGTATAAAGTTCTGAAAACGTGTTAGTATGTGTGACAAAATAACTTATTATGATATCCATATAAACGTACTTAGCTAACAAAATAACTTATTATGATATCCATATAAACGTACTTAGCTAACAAAATACAAGATGTTACATAATAACAGGCATACAGTATGTTACATAATAACAAAAAAATAACATAAAGGAATGGCATAATCAATTTTAGAGTTAGGTATTGGAGGAACGGAATTGTGAATTGTGGTCTAAGAGACATTTTTTTAGTGTAAGCTGATGTACAGTCAACAAAGGAGTTAAGTATACAGGAGCGTCGGATATAGTTGAAGTTTACTAAGAAACCGATGGATGGATGGAACTAAAATTTTATTCGAGAATATCCATCGGTTTCTTAGTAAACTTCAACAATATCCGACGCTCCTGTATACTTAACTCCTTTGTTGACTGTACATCACTTTTGCTGTTCTTCACTTTTAATATTCAACGTTGGTGACAGCTCGGTTATTCGGTTACGGTTTTGGTTTAGGCTGAAAATCTTGCTTCGGTAGGATACTACAAATAGAATTCCTTATTAAATTAATGTCGTGTTTTTAATTACTTATGCATTTTTGTATTAAGAGTGTGTACCTGTGCACTTGTGCCTCCTGCTTGCCCGCGGGCTGCACGCCCTGCTCCTGCTTGCCTGCGAGCTGCATGTCCTGCTCCAGCTTGCCCGCGAGCTGGATGCCCTGCTCCTGCTTGCTCGCGAGCTGCACGCCCTGCTCCAGCTTGCCCGCGAGCTGGACGCCCAGCTCCTGCTTGCCCGCGGGCTGCACGCCCTGCTCCTGCTTGCCCGCGGGCTGCACGCCCTGCTCCTGCTTGCCCGCGAGCTGCACGCCCTGCTCCTGCTTGCCTGCGGGCTGCACGCCCTGGTCCTGCTTGCCTGCGGGCTGCACGCCCTGCTCCTGCTTGCCTGCGGGCTGCACGCCCTGCTCCTGCTTAAGCAGCTGCAGCTTGCGGCGCAGGTTGCTCTGGTGCCGGTCGCGCAGCCGCGCGCGCGACATATGCGCTGCAAACATGACACCTTGACATTAGTTCAGTGACCGAATGCATTTCCATGAAACCAGTTTTTAACAAAACAATAAAACCGACGAAAGAAGAAACTGCAAAGCGATACATAAAATTGTAGTCTAACTAATCTTGAGGAGCGGCGCACAAACAAACAAAAAGAGGGAATATGCACGTATTTTTTTAATGTTTTAAACGTTTTAATAGTTATTACATTACTAAAAAAATATAATAACACATCCAAAATATAAAACATTAAGCTAAAAAAAACTATCATTTTCGGGCCACTTAAACGCGGCCATTTTGGCGCGCTTAGTTATTCTGTGACATCAGATTACACGAGTTCGATGTCAACAACGAAGTGTTCGGTTCACAAGTTTACTGAAAGTTAAAAAGTGAGTGATAAAATCCATAGAAATGTAAAAAACAGGAGAAATAGCAAGGGGGCGTGTCTGTGCCACACGTCATGAGCAACATGGGCCTGTACTAGGCAAATGGCCGTCTCCGCGAACTAGTGCGATTTCGACCGTGATCGTGATAAAATATAAAAATGTCGAGTTGTTCAGTGGTTTCTGTAAATAAAAACCGAAGTCAAAACACAAATATATCAATAAAGACCATAAGCCCGAAGGCGTGAATTTGATGGGATTAGCCAGATATAGGTACGCTTGCACCATAAATAACATTATTCAGTCTCTGTCAACTTCAAGAAACTGAATAAAATTACAGGATGTTTTAAATTCGTTTAGCGTCAAATGTATTTAGTGATTTGTGGTGCAAGCGGGCCTCATACTGTTACCACCCTCACCGCTTGGAGGTACTGCCAGCTTATTTCGATTTATTCAATATTATCATAAAAAACGTAGATAGCAAAGTGCCTATTTGCGCAATCTTCACAGATATGTCAAAGGCTTTTGACTGCGTCGATCACGACATCCTAATAAACAAGTTAAGTGCTTATGGAATAAGGGGAAATGTACTCAAACTTATTAAATCATACCTTAGCGATCGTAAACAGTACACGGAAATAACTAGAATTTGTCCTAAAACGAAGAGTGAAATAAAATACCGATCCGAAGGACGAATAATAAAATATGGTGTACCACAGGGCAGCGTCCTTGGGCCACCCCTTTTCTTAATTTACATCAACGATTTGCCACGTCATGTTGATAATCCAATGGTATTATTTGCCGATGACAGCACCTCGTTAGTAAAATGTAAACATCCGGATAGCTATGAACAGGACATAAATAAGACCCTGGAAGATATCGTACTTTGGCTTGATAGAAACAACTTGGTGATAAACTTACAAAAAACTAACATAATGCACTTTCATCAACGCACAATTTTAAAAGAAGTATCTGTAGACTACAATAAACAAAAAATTAACCAAGTTAAAGTAGCAAAATTTTTGGGGATTTACATTGACAGACAACTAAATTGGCAACCACAAGCAGAGGAAATTTGCAAAAGGATTAATACAGCGGCTTATGTCCTTTCAAAGTTGTCCAAAAAAGTTGACATTCAAACTACATTAGTAGCTTATCATGGTCTGGTTGCATCAGTTCTAAGATTTGGTATTATTTTCTGGGGCAATTGCAGCTCAAGGGAATACATATTCAAGGCGCAAAAACGTTGCATTAGAGCGATGTGTGGTTTGAAGACCACAGACAGTTGCGAACCAAAGTTTAAGTCCCTAAAGGTGCTTACATTTCCGTCATTGTATATTCTGGAAATGGCCATGTTTGTAAAGACCAATAAAAACCTCTTTCCCACGATGTCAGAAACCAGTAAACGACCTGTCAGAAATCAATATAAAAATTTATTACAAATCGAGTCCTGTAACACAGCGTTAATGAGAAAAAGTGTTGTTTGTATGGGTCCTATAATATACAATAAATTGCCAGATGTAATTAAAAATGATACAATTAAAAACTTTAAAAAGAAACTAGTGGCCTTCCTAATAGATAAATGTTATTATTCGATTAATGATTTTTTAATGGACAAATCTTTTTAATCAGCAATGTGTTTATTTAATATTATTTTGAACTTTGACCTAATATACATTTATTTTTAATTTAATTCTAAAATAACATTTTAATTTGACATTTTGAATATTTATTGTGTGTATAATTGTAATAATTTTATTGTAGGTAACTGTGACATTTTAATTTTAATTTGTAATTTTATTTTTAGATTATGTATTTTGCGTGCCTATTTCCAGGCAGAATGTACATGGCTCACTCTTATCTACTCCACCTGTATTTTAATGTACCTACATTCCTTGCAAATAAATGATTTGATTGATTGATTGATATGCTATTGCTTTTTTAATTTCATCTAGCCAGCAGATCTAGGGTATCTTCATCAAGTAACTTCACACTTCTGTTAAATGTTTTTCTAAGACTGAAAATGTATGGATCTGGTGTGTAGAGAAGAGTATGAAATACATCCTCATTTGTAGCCGTACGAGAGCTCTTCCTGGCATGATGTAGCCGAAATTTTTTATAATACTTATTGCAGGATTCTTGCGCATCTTCTGAAAGTTGATCAATAGGAAGCACAGCAAAATGCTTTATGATACTTTCACCATGAATTAAAATGTTATGTACTGAAGATGGCATGTAGTACCAATCATAATTGTGCATATAGATTCTTCAGAAAAATGATAGTTTTCTTTTAAAACTGTTCTTAAAGCTTCAAGTTTTTTTTCCTCCTTCGATGTGTCTTATTTTATTACATGGAGGACTTACAGCTAATAAAATCAAACAATAAAGCAAATCATAGTCACCCGAAAGCCAATTACAAATCCTCACGTATAGAATTATAATAATAATTTATTTATCTTATGGAAGTAATCATTCGCGCTTAGAAAACTTGAAAGTTGTAGTGATTTTGAAATTCAGTAAAGATACGAAACAGTCAAACGTCTGTTTAGTTTTATTACGAATATGTAATAGCGATATTAAAAAAAAAAATTAAAAAAATCAAAAATGTGTATTGCAATTACATACAAATTATAACACACAATGAGTTGGAGATCACCTTTTAAGCAAGAAGATGCTTGTGTTAGGTGAACTCCGCTCTTCCACTATCATAAATAACAGGTACAGTCAAACGGGGTGAATAGGGATGCAGGGGTGAATCGGGACGAAACTTTAAAAGCGATTTTAGCTTTGAAATAATACAGGTTGTTGCCGAAAAGGACACTTAATCGTTAATTATAATACAATAAACAAATTAGACTCCTTTTTGGCGACAAACTGTATTATTTCAACCCTAAAATCGCTTTTAAAGTTTCGTCCCGATTCACCCCTGCATCCCTATTCACCCCGTTTGACGGTATGCAATTGTTTTTTTTTTATAACTAAATGGGCCCGCTCTTGACCCCGATCACGCCTGATAGTAAGCGATAGATGAGGTCTATGATGAACTGAACCAAGAATAATAAAATAAAAATTATCGAATTTAAATAAAACAGAAAAATAAAGCAAAAAGGAAATAAAAAGGAAGGAGCGCACTTGTGTGATGTATGAGAGTAGGTTTTGTTGTGTGCGTGTATGTGTGTGTGTGCGTGACCAATTGCGAGAGTGAGTTGTGTAAATGGACTGCTGTAGTGTAGGTTGAGTTTTGATTGCATTTACCTTAGTTGTGTTTATTAGTTTTAGGTATCCGTTTAGGTTTAGGCTCAGGTTTGAATTTAGGTTCAGTTTTAGGTTTAGGTTAGCCCTGCGACAATGTCTTGGGATCGGAAGAAGCCCGGCACAGCTTCCTCCACTAACAATTTCACTGCCACTGTGTTTTTAATTATTGGACAGGTTATGGAAGCGAAGATACTAAAGCCTCAATCTCGTCGTTAGTTTACAGTCACGGAGTTTCAAAGGATAAATGCGTAACTCTTTATTCAGAAGGTTGTATAAGCGGGAAGATTGCCTTTCATACTGCCTCTCGGCAAAAACAGATCTGACAGGGACAGATGGAGCGACTAAGTAGTTTCTCCTGCTACTGATACTCGTCTTTGTGGAATCATACTTACTTATAATATAATTAATTACTGAATCGATTTTGATGAAACTTGCACTGTTCCCTAAGTTGAAAAAAATGGTCACGATCCGATTAATAGTTGCGGAGAAATGCGTGGACAAACATACATACATACATACGTCTATAAAATTTTGTATATTTGTTTGGAAGCCTTAATAGATTGTCATATGTGAATATCATGCAATTCCGATAATATTATATACATACGTGTCGAATTGATAACATCCTTTTTTTTTAAGTCTGTAATTATTGGGTGTGGCAGACGGAAGTGGTGTGATGTTATCTGCAAGAAGCTTTCCTATGTTAGAGAAATTATTAAGTGAATCCACTCTTTATATATTATTTGATAAATCAGGGTAGTGTGCATTTTGTTGATGAAAGTTGTAGCAAAATTAGTGCAAACTGTAGATAGTACGCCCTATTATCAATAAATAATTAATATTTATATAAAATATACCGCAAACTGATCAGTGAACTATTCACATTAGAAACCGCAAAAGATAGAAGTTTTCTGTTCCCTGACTTGTGTCATACATTTCACGATAACTTCAGAAACCGCACGTATCCGCAGCTAATTTTTATAAATGTTATTATTGAATATCTACGCTACAAAAAAATATCAAATATAAAGCATCGGGAGACATCGGTAACTGTCAAACGTCTCGATGAAGTTAAAAAACTGTATTTTTCCCCTCACTTATTGTTAAGTTTTCTTTATAGAAATATCATAAAACCTACAACATTATACAAATTGCTTTTAAATCTACATCCAATGGGCTTTTTAGAAATGTATAACACTTTATATCTATTACCGTTAATTATTGAAAGAAATCAATTTGAAAATATTGAAGCGAACAGACCTGAAGTAGACATTTTTTAGAATTGACACATTCTCGTATTAAAAAAAAAACAAATTTAATTCGAGCAAAATTACTACATTATATTAAAGTTCCACTCTTATACTATAAAAAAAACAAAATAAAGTGCGTCATTAACGACCTAAGTAAAAACGATTTTTGCTATTATAAGAAATGCAAAGGAGATAACATCCTGTACCCCATCTCACAACAATAGCATATTACACAATCACAAAATGTCCATTCACTACAATGTTCTAATTTAAAACTAACAAGTAAACAGAATCAGAATCATAAATTTAAAACTAGCACTAAATTCAATTGTCGATCTTCGCCAGAATGTCGGACTCTCGGAAGAGGTGGTACTCCTTTTCATCATTTTCTAGGGCTACTTTGGTACCACCATATTCTGGAAGAAGTACTCTGTCGCCAACCTTGACTAATATAGGAATAAAATCACCATTTTCTTTTCTGGAGCCAGGACCTACAGCAACTACTTCTCCATGAAGGACTTTGGTCTGCGCCTTCTCGGGGATGACGATGCCGCCAGCGGTTTTTGTAATCGCTTCAGCCCTTTTGATAAGGACGCGGTCGAGCAGAGGAATCAGGTGTTTTATTACGCTCATGTTGTCTGCTGTCAAAAATTGCTCAGAAACAAATGCTATGCCGTTGTTCTACCAGTACCATTTTCCAATGTGCGCCGGGTACTAGGGGTCCAAGTGTTTTTTCAAAAAAGCACAAAAAACTTTTCAAAAACAAAAATCTTATCCGTTTTCGGTTTGATACGTGTGCCTTAAGTGAACGAAAATACACTACGACGTATAACATGGCCGGATGACATTATAAATTACACAAAGCAATAACGGACGCTTAGCGGAGCCAAGAGGCACTTGTTCTTGTCGTCGTTGTGATCATTTAACACGCTAGAAGCTAATAAAAAGCTTCACTTGTAACTAAAGACGTAGGAGGAAGCTTCACTTGTAAGTAACGATGAAATAAAATCTTGTAAATAAATTTTAACCTACTTCTATTTTCGTATCGAAATGAAACTTTGTTATGTACACGTAGTTCGGATGACATTACTATAATTTGGTATCTTGGAGCTGATCTGATGATGGAGCCAGGAGGTGGATAGTGGAACTCTTCAGTGGCTACTAGTAAACCCTCTTTTTGATGAGTCCAGTATACAAGGTGGAGACGACAATACAACAATAAATAAAAACACTAGCAATACTAATGCACAGAAGTATTTAGGAACTATCAAATAAATCACTAGCAATACTAATGCACAGAAGTATTTAGGAACTATCAAATAAATCCTAACGTTGAAATTAAAAAGTGATTTAATAATAATAATAAACCATTTATTATCAGGCAACAAAGACCCACCAGATTTTAGAAAGATCCAGATCTCAGATTTTTTGTAACATATTAAATAGCATAAAAGTGTAAACAAAAAAGAACACATTTAAATATTGGTTGAGTAACCATGACAAGAGCGGCAACAGCGCGGTGTCATTGACGCAACGACCATACGGCCGAAACCTGAAAAAAATGGTGTAGTGTGCCGGGCACGCCATTTTTCAGGTTTTGGCAACAAAGCGAAGTAGAAACAAACAAACTATTACTATCCATTCCTTTCGCACATACTTAATTTTCGATTGACATGAGTGCGTATCATTTGTAGTTAACTTCCGCATGCATTATTTTCTTATCTAATTCTGATGACACGCTTTATGACTCTTACGTCTCAAGCATAAGGTAGGTGCATGAAAGGAGCCTCCCCGAGCGACGTATCTACAGAACCACTATACGTCCGGCGCACCCTGGGCAATCAGCGAGTTATCCACGCTGATTGGCTAATCCTTTCACCACGATGGCAATCCAAAGTCCACTTATAAAACCGGCTCAGTGCGTAGTCTCGATTAACATCGAAGGGTTCTCACGAGACAAATCTGAAATTCTTTCTGATGTCTACCGCAAAACTCAATGCGACATTCTCTGCGTTCAAGAGACCCATCGAGATGAAACACAAAGCCGGCCACACATCCCTGGACTTACGCTTATCGCCGAGATCTGTCACCCAAAGCACGGTAACGCAGTGTTTGCTGCTCCCGGCGTAAGCATACTATCCACTAAGTGCTCAAACGAGAACGGCATTGAAATTATCACCGTTGATGTGGGCAACTGCACCATCACTTCCGTTTATAAACCACCTGGCACCACATTTAATTTCATTCCGCCAGAGAATTTCAACAGCCAACCAATTAAAGTTATAATCGGTGACTTTAACAGCCGTAACTCCAACTGGGGCTACAATGACACGGACATGTGCGGAGAAACAGTCGAGAAATGGGCGGAGACGAATGATTTGACGCTAATACATGACGCCAAACAACCGGCGTCATTTAATAGTGGGCGCTGGAAACGCGGATACAACCCCGACCTAATCTTTGTCAGCTCGTCTATTAGTTCACAGTGCACCAAAAGCGTATGTTCGCCTATCCCACGCACTCAGCACAGACCTATTATGTGCTGCATCGAACCGGTGGTCCGACCTATAAATGTCCCCTTTAAGCGCCGATTTAACTACACCAAGGCCGACTGGGAGTCGTTCACGCGGTCGATTGATGACGCCCTCTTGAATGTTTTGCCAACCCCGCAGAACTACGACCAATTTGTTGAGATTGTTTCAACTACTTCCCGAAGACACATCCCAAGGGGCTGCAGGACTTCCTATATTCCAGGGCTGTCGACAGAAACCAGTGATCTACTGAGGCGATACGAAACACTGTATAACACCGACCCTTTTTCGGAGGAAACCACGCAGGCTGGAGAAGTGCTGCTATCAAAATTAGGTGAAATCAGACGGGAGAGGTGGATCAATACTGTTACTAACATCGACATGACCCATAACAGTAAAAAGGCATGGAGCACTATAAGAAAGCTAACCAGTGAGTCCCCTCAACCAACCCCCCCAAGCAAAGTCACCGCTAACCAGATAGCCCACCAACTGCTTGTTAACGGTAAACCAACACGCCGTTCCAGCAAAGTCCCTAAGCCACAAAAACCCGATGGCGCTTGCGACGATATTAGCAAACCGTTCAACCTTTCTGATATCGTCGCAGCGATTAGGGGTCTTAAGTGTGGTAAAGCCTCTGGAGCGGACGACATCTCAGTTGAGCAAATAAAACGGCTTGGCCCAGCTGCTGTGTCGTGGTTGCTACAACTATACAACAACTGTCTGGAATCAGCTTCAATACCCCGTCTCTGGAGAAAATCAAAGGTCATAGCAATTCCGAAGCCAGGCAAAGCAACGGACGATCCAAAAAACTTTCGTCCAATATCTCTGCTCTGCCATACGTACAAACTATTTGAGAGAATGCTGCTGAACCGACTAACGAGTGTTATTGACCCGAAGTTAATCCCGGAGCAAGCTGGTTTCAGACCCGTCAAGTCTTGCTGCAACCAGACCCTCAAACTTGTTCAACACATTGAGGATGGTTTCGAGATAGGAATGGTCACAGGCGCTGTTTTTGTGGATCTGTCAGCTGCCTATGATACAGTCAACCTCAAACGGTTGCTATGGAAGGTGGAGACATTGATAGGCGATCAGAACTTTGTCCGAATACTCCGAGAACTCCTCCACAATCGTCGGTTTCAGGTCCACCTTCTCTCGGAAAGAAGTCGTTGGAGAGCGCAGAAAAACGGCCTACCTCAAGGTAGTGTCCTGGCTCCGCTTCTTTTTAATATCTACACCAACGACCAACCATCCAGCCCTAACACATCCCGCTTCCTCTATGCGGACGACCTTGCCCTCACGTCCCAAGCACCCACCTTTGAGGAGGTTGAGGCCCACTTGTCAGACGCTCTTGGTGACTTAGCCACATATTACTTCGCTAACTCACTCAAGCCCAATCCGAGCAAAACCCAGTCGTGCATCTTCCATCTCCGCAATAGAGAGGCGGGCCGCAAACTTAACATCGTTTGGGGTGGGGTGTCCATCGAGCACAGCAACTTCCCTAAATATCTTGGTGTCACCCTGGACCGGTCTTTAACATTAAAAAAAAACTGCAAGAATATCAAGCAGAAGGTGCACACTCGCAACAGTCTTCTTCGTCGACTGGTCTCATCAAAATGGGGTGCTTCGCCTGACGTTATGCGGACTACTGGACTGGCGCTCTCTTTTTCTGCGGGAGAATTCGCGTGCCCCGTGTGGAGCCGTTCTGCCCATGCAAAGCTGGTGGATGCGGCTTTGAATGAAACGTGCCGGATCATCACTGGCTGCCTCAAACCAACCCCGGTACAAATGCTGTATCCACTAGCAGGAATAGCGCCACCAGTGGTTCGCAGAGCGGTGGCAAGCTCCAGCGAAAGAGCCAAAATGGTCTCCGACACACGACACCCTTTGCACGACAACATCCTAGTGCCACAAAGGCTGAAAAGCCGAAACAGTTTTCTAAAGTGTGTCGTTCCACTCAATGGTGAACCATCACAAGAGAGACTGAGGCTGTGGCGAGACAGTGCTTCCTTACCCGGACCGTTCGTCCCACCCGTTGAAGACCTCCCACCTGGACATGACCTACCTTGGGTAACATGGAAGTCTTTAAACAGACTCCGGACCCAGGTTGGGCGAAGCAAGGAAAACCTGTTCAGGTGGAGATTCATAGACGACTCCGCCTTGGAGTGTAAATGTGGTGCTGTTCCACAAACGATGGGACACTTAATGTCGTGTCCTGCGTGTCCTGTCAGTTGCACGTTGCAGGAGCTGATGGACGCTGGTGGAGGCGCCAAACAAGTGGCCGAATTCTGGGCCGAGTATATTTAGATTGCTATCGACACGCTAAGAAGAAGAAGATAAGGTATAATATGTATTAGTTCGGATCTGGAAATAAAATTTTAAAACAAAGGACCACGGGCACTTTTGAATGAACACTGGGCCCACTTTTCAAAATTGTGCAACAGTGATGAAACCTATGTCATATGACAGCTCTTGGCGTGTACTTTATTTTATTCTATGGCAGCCAAGTTCAAATCCAGCGCAAAAATGGTTTTTTTATGCGTTTTTTAAAAATGTTCAACATTGTTCAACAGTGATGATTTACATGTCATATGAAAGCTCTTGAAGTGTACTTTATTTCATTCTATGGCAGCTAAGTTCAAATCCAGCGCGAAAACGGTTTTATATGCGGTTTTAAATGCGTAATTTTGGGTTCATTTTTTCAACATTGTTCAACAGTGATGAGTTATATGTCATATGAAAGCTCTTGGCGTGTACTTTATTTCATTCTATGGCAGCTAAGTTCAAATCCAGCGCGAAAACGGTCTTTTATGCGTTTTTTAAATGCGTCATTTTGGGTTCATTTTTTCAACATTGTTCAACAGTGATGAATTATATGTCATATGAAAGCTCTTAAAGTGTACTTTATTTCATTATATGGCAGCTAAGTTCAAATCCAGCGCAAAAATGTTTTTTTTTGCGTTTTTAAAAAATGTTCAACGTTGTTCAACCGTGATGAATTATATGTCACATGAAAGCTCTAGAAGTGTACTTTATTTCAATCTATGGCAGCTAAGTTCAAATCAGCCCTAATAAATACGGCAATATACGGCCTATGATGATCTTTTTAGTGTATTTTTAGTCAAACAAGAGCTATTTATAATCCTAGCTACTGACTGACAGCTAATTATAATTTAATATCAAAACAAAACAGATTTTAAAAAACGCATAAAAAAAAGTTTTTGCGCTGGATTTTAACTTAGCTGCCATATAATGAAATAAAGTACACTTTAGGAGCTTTCATTTCACATATAACTCGTCACTGTTGAAAAAGTGAGCCCAAAATGACGCATTTAAAAAACGCATTTAAAACCGTTTTCGCGCTGGATTTGAACTTAGCTGCCATAGAATGAAATAAAGTACACTTTAAGAGCTTTCATATGACATAGGTTTCATAACTGTTGCACAATGTTGAACATTTTTGAAAGACGCATAAAAAAAGCGTTTTCGCGCTGGATTTGAACTTAGCTGCCATAGAATGAAATAAAGTACACGCCAAGAGCTTTCATATGACATATAACTCATCACTGTTGAACAATGTTGAAAAAATTAACCCAAAATGACGCATTTAAAAAACGCATATAAGACCGTTTTCGCGCTGGATTTGAACTTAGCTGCCATAGAATGAAATAAAGTACACTTTAAGAGCTTTCATATGACATAGGTTTCATTACTGTTGCACAATGTTGAACATTTTTAAAAAACGCATAAAAAAGCCGTTTTCGCGCTGGATTTGAACTTAGCTGCCATAGAATGAAATAACGTACATTTTATGAGCTTTCATATGACATATAATTTATCACTGTTGAACAATGTTGAAAAAGTGGGCCCAAAATGACGCATGGTCCTTTGGCAAAGGTTATTGAAGTAGCGAGCTGGCAACATGTTGTGTTTATACAGTTGCTTACTGCAGATGTCTTTAACGTGTCGGTGCTGGTCTGTTCACAGATACATCATGTAGAAAATAAAAATAATGTCTAGTGACTAAACTATTGGATATTATTGGATTGAATTTTTGTATGCAGACTGGGACTGTCATTAGGTCCACGAAGTTTAATTTATTGTTGTATGCCATCTCCACTTTGTATTGCACTACGTGTCGAGGGTCTGATGATGGACTAGTAAACCGGTCAAGTCATAACTTCGTTGACTTTTAACTAAATGAAAAATAGTCTATACTAAAAAGAAAAAAAAAACAAACATGAAGTTTAAAATAAACGAAAAACACGCTTTTATCACACACTAAAAATTATAAAATAATTAAATTGACTGGTATTAGTTACAATATAAGTACGTATGCAGCTTGTCACTTATTTATATTCAAGGATTAGTTAATGATGAATGATGCTGTACATAATGAATAGCTATGTGATGGGTCTTTTTACACCGTAAATAATGATTACCCTTGAGCTGACTGAGCAGGCTCTCCCAGTAGCCCACGTCCACTCCGTCGTGGCGGCCGCTGATCTTCTGCTCGATCTGCGTCTGCAGCGCCTCCAGCTGCGCGCCCGTCTTGCCCTTGAATATCTACACCAACAAACACACACATAATATGACCTTACGACAACAAAACTTTTTTACAAAAAAAAACAACCGACTTCCAAAAAACACTATAAAGTGAAAAATAACTAATTTCGGAAGTCGGTGTCTTTGGATTTGTATTTTAGTTTTTTGCCACCGACTTCCGAAATTAAAGTTATTTTTCACTTTATAGTGTTTTTTGGAAGTCGGTTGTTTTTTTTGTAAAAAAGTTTTTATTTTTCACTTTTTAGTGGGTCAGTTTGTAAGTTATCTAAGTTACAATAGCCTAATGTCAACTGCTCATCACCTTTTACAAAATATTGCTTTTCCCGATGCAGGGACGTTAATTGTTGAGGAGTTCTCCTGGTAAGAACCAGGCGAACTCCTCAACAACAACTTACCATACGCATTGTGACAGGATAAATCGTTTAGCAACCATATTAAAGTAATCGAATCGCAACCCGTGAAATATTTGTCATTGAGTAGTTCCGATGGCCATATGTGGTCTTCATCATCAGCTCCACTTTACCAAATGATGATTTCCGAGAGCAAATGCTCAAGTTACTTTAAAAAATACCCAAAACGCTATAGCTTTGCCTATAAAATTTGAGGGTTTCCCTCGATTTCCATGGGATCCTCTCATCAGATTCCAAATTGATGATAATGGGACCACCTCGAGAGTATACCCTTTCGAACAAAAAAAGAATTTTGAAAATCGGTCCTCAATTGGCGGAGTAATCGCGTAATAAACACACAAAAAAAAAAAAACATACCGTCGAATTGAGAACCTCCTTCTTTTTTGAAGTCGGTTAAAAATCATCATCATTATTATGGTAATAACATCCGTACTTTTCGTTCACCAATATTCTACAAATAAAACATTAGGATAAAGGCTCTTACACACAGGCGCGACGCGACAGTGCGACGCGATTCTGCGATATATATCCATAGAACAATTTCTATGGAAACGCGCGCGACACTTCACACAGGGGCGACTTGTCGTGCCGCGACACCGT
This sequence comes from Oligia strigilis, assembly GCA_951800025.1. Classification (NCBI taxonomy): domain Eukaryota; kingdom Metazoa; phylum Arthropoda; class Insecta; order Lepidoptera; family Noctuidae; genus Oligia; species Oligia strigilis. The sequence goes on along the minus strand of CATOHL010000210.1, from coordinate 32,306 downwards.
CGCGGCGCGACGAGTAGCGCTACACCGTGTAGCCGCGATATCGCCGCGACACCATACTAAATGTTCATTTAGTATGGTGTCGCGCCGCGATTCGCGTCGCGCTTGTGTGAAAGGTGTTGCGGCGCGATAATATCGCAGAATCGCCAGGCGACACGTCGCGCGACAAGTCGCGCCGGTGTGTAAGAGCCTTAAGACAAATTCCTTTCAGTGCTGTCATACAGGGCAGCTGTAAGGGTGCCACCAGACAAGTGCCACCATGTCGTCGGTCGACAAAGTTTAATGATCACATCCTAAAGTTTGTATTGAACGTGTTTAAATATGCGGCGAGTAGCCGGTAAAAATGTGTAACGGAAAGGGAATATAAAAAGGTAACCGACCGGGATGGATATCCGGCAGGAAACCGAAGGAAGATGCCAACTGTTATTTATTTATTTATTTATTAACTCGACATCACTATCATTACAGGAATTTCCTAATTCAATAGTGTGGCCATAATTACAGTTTTATTATTTCCCATAACATATTCTGTACATCGTTGTTTTTGTGAACTCACTCAGAGAACAAGTAAAAAGATCTATGCTGTCTGCTACGTCATTAAGTACACGCAAGGTGCGCGTTATAGGGGCTTTACTCAGTAGATTGGTCCTACTACTGGGCACCGCCAATAGACGTGGCTGTCGCCTTCGGAATACATAATTGTCGGGCACACACAGGTTTATTTCTTTTAATATACCTGGGTTTGAAGTCTTGCCACGTAATAATTTAAAAATATAGATAGCAAGAGCTGTGTCCCTCCTTGTTTCCAATTTATTGTATCCCACCATGCCTATAACAAACAAAGTTGGATACATCAATGGATATAATGGATAAACACCATACCACCTTAGGTACAGAAACCTAGTAAATTTATTTTGTATACGCTCCAGCATGAGACTATATTTAGCTTCATGCGGAGCCCATATGATTGCGTTACATTCGAGCTGACTTCTTACCAATGCATTGTACAAAGACGTTAGCGCAGCGATGCTTGTAAAACCCTCTGCTCTTCTTAGGACAAAACCAAGGCTCCTATAGGCTTTTTTACAAACATTTACGATGTGATTACGAAATGCCAGGTCCGAGTCAAGGCGTACTCCTAAATCCCTCACCGTGTCCGTTCTTTTCAATACCGTGTTGCCCACTCTATAGTCATATTTCTTGGGCATTTTCATCCTACTAAAAGTTATTACCGAACACTTTGACGTATTAAACTCCAACTTATTCTTCTTTCCCCATTCAACAACCCTGTCTATGTCTTCCTGTAAGCGCTCCAAGTCCTTTTGCTCTTTCACAGCTTGTAGCAATTTTAGATCGTCAGCAAACAACAGACACTTGGCATTCCTGACGACCTCGGGCAAGTCATTCACCATTATTATAAATTGAAGTGGTCCTAAATTACTGCCCTGACTTACGCCTGACCTCGTAAAATAGGGCTCAGATTTGAACCCAGCATATTCCACATACTGCTTCCTGTTACTCATATGATCAGCAAAGAATTTCAACAATTTAGGAGTGCATCCGACTGCCGCAAGCTTTGTCAATAAAATGTCATTATCGACCAAATCGAAAGCTTTTTTAAAATCAAAGTATGCAGCATCGACCTGCACTCCCAAATCCACGCTAGGAACCACATATGCCATAAAATTCAGCAGATTTGTAGTCGTGCTACGAGCCGTCCTAAACCCATGCTGTGAGTCGGACAACGTGACTGAAATCTGGTTTAAGACACAATGATGGATTACTGACTCGAATACCTTCGCTGGTACCGACAGCACCGCCACCGGCCTATACCCACTAACTTCACTCCCTGCTTCGCCCTTAGGTACTGGTATTACTCGTGTAATCTTCCAGCGTTCCGGAAAGTATGATTGTTCAAAACATACATTATATAAGTGTACTAGCGGTTGTGTTAAATAATCCCTGCAGTCTCTAATAATAAATGGTGGGATGCCATCTGGTCCCGCCGAACGCTTAGGTTTAAGTTTAGTTAGCGCCTCCCTAACCTGGCTCCTGTCAATACTCTCTATATGTACTCGGGAACTACTTGCGTTACTCTCGGCCACGGCGGCTTGCACGTCTAGTTTAGCTTCCAGGGGACTGTATACGGACTTGAAAAAATTTGCAAATTCGTGAGCACATTCGATGTCCGATAAAATTTGTCCATTTTTTGTGATTTTTTTCCGGTTCACTATACCCTTTTTGCTTCTCACATAATCCCAGAAGGATTTAGGATCCTTTGCGAGATTGTATTGCACATTCTCAAGGTGCCTGTCGTGTGCCAATTCTATCATTACTTTAACCCTAGCTCTACACTGAGAAAACATTTCGTAATCACTCGTTAATCCACTAATTTTGCATTTTTTATGAAGCAGCGCTTTTAATTTTATGTCGCGAATAATATCTGCCGTGTACCACTCAGGGTAATGGTACCTAGAATTTACACGGCTGCGTCGCATTTTTCTGGGAACACAATCATCAATAATACCATTCATTATATCATAGAAATAATTCAAACACTCCTCCGGCTCGCTTATGTTATACATAGGCGACCAGTCATGATTCATTATTATATTATACAACTTACTGTAATCCGCTTTATAAAAATTCCACTGTGGCCAGGAATCGCTCTGTTGCATATTTACAGGTACATCTTTAAACGCGCACCTACTAACAGCTGAGCGTTTGCATATCTGCGGCACAGCAATGTCCAGCGGCGGGTGGGACGTGTCTATTGGCACTATCGCTTCATCTGCCTCCCTGACACACACACTCTCACCCATACTCAACGAACATAGCACTAAATCCAACTGCCTATTATTACAATTTGGTACCTTATTTTTCTGTGTAAGTTCACAAAAAGATATAAAATATTCGTAATAATTATTTATGTTTACATCACAAGAGTATAAATTGAAGTCACCTAATATAACAACCTCTTTATATTTAACACACAATTGTTCTAATAGCCCAAACAATAACATATATTCATTCTCGCTACTATTTGGAGGTATGTAAATAACGCAACACAAAAACAAATACTTGTTACCTTTATGTACGGTAGCACAAACCAATTCGAAGGTACACCGATCTATTACGACGTCATTCTCGGGTAGCGTAACTCGGCGCAGCTTGAGCCAGTGTGCGGCCACGAGAAGCGCGCCGCCTTGCTTACGCCCATCCGCCCGGTCACATCGCAAAATACTATAGTTTTGGGGTACCAACTCCGCGTTATGTATGGAATCATTGCAACCCGTTTCGGTAATCGCAAATAAATCTGCCCCTGTTGTTTCTATATTTTTACAGAAAATATTTACTTTTGTACGCAGTCCTCTTGCATTTTGATAGTAAATATTCATTGTTTTATTTTCCGTTGTCTCTTTTATTTGTGTATCTCCGAAACCAAATCCATTCAGCAAACTCCGCGTTCACCGGCCATACTTCTGGTTTATACAATTTTTCATACACTCCCTCCGCTACTCCGATAATAAAAGATGCATAATCCCTTTCCGTTTTATGCTTGATTTTTTCGACTTTTACATTTTCATCGCTGCCGCAGATGTTCTTTATATGCTCTGTTAACTTTTCGATGGTAGTCTCTGGATGTAATCTCCATACATGAAGGTGTCTCTTTCGCTCCATGGCTTGCAGATCAAGGATACTTGTATTTTGACCTCTATTCACATTTTTGGATAACAGCTTAGATCTTCTTTTTTGCACCGTGGTCCATTCTGAAGCTCCCGGTACAATTTCACCCTTACTTTCTATATTGGTTTCTACATCCGTTGTTGTTGCAGATATTGTTTGCTCATTTGCCTGCAATGCTTCGCTATATGTTACCGGTCTTGGCGTTAACACCTTTTTCGTGGCCACAACGGGATTTATTATTGTGCGGGTAGGTAGGCACTGCACATTCTCGGTATCACATATAGTTTCCATAGACATTTTTTGCATTGTTGTTGTTTGATTAGATTGGTACGTGTCAACCTGCTTTTCTAACTGTTGACTGCGAGCTTTTATCATATTTAATTCACTATGTAATGTGTCCATTGTACCCACTTTATCTTCAAATACCTTCATGTTTGTATCACGAAGTTCCTGCAGTTCTTTTTTTATGCTATAACAGACTTCTTCGATACTTTTAATGTTGTTTCCTTGGATTTCTAAGTGTGATAAAACTTCCAAGCGGAATGCTCTCAGTTCTTCCAACATATTAGGCTCCTGAGCAGTCTTCGCCACGGTTTCTCCAGATATTTTCGGACGACTGCCGCGCTGTGTATTGACATTGTTGCTGGCAGTAAAGGTGTCCCCCAGCCCTGACACTCTTCGAGCAGGTGTATTCTCGTTGCGCAGAGCTTTGTGCGTAGAAGAGCGGCACTCGGGACATATCCACTGATTTTTTTCTTCATCACTGACTTGATCCATAGTTATTCCAAGACAATCTAGGCCGTAGCTTTTTTTTGCAATTTTTATTGCAACACTCCATGAATAGCACATTCAGTATTTCCGCATTACAACCACTACATATTCGAGACATCTCGATTAAACACAACTTAATTCTCTGTTGCACGTACACAGACGTCCGCACAGTTCGAACGCCGCAACGTATTTCTTTGCTATTAACTGCAACTATGCTTGCCATATTGGTACGGGAGCCCAGAGGGTTTTTGAGCGAGCATAGTCAGGACGAAAAGTTGATAGCTGAGCAGGCGCGGCATGAGGAGAGAACACCGAATTTATTTTTTAAAAGTTTCTAATATTAGCCCTGTGGTCAGGAGTCCACTTTCAGGTTTAAAAAAAAGTGCCAAAAATAAAGTGATCTTCAGAGGCGTTGATTGTGGCATGATCGGGAGTGGCCTAACCCGTAATGACTTAAATAGGCAAATCTGATGAAGAAATTGTGGGCTTTCCCTAAATCTGACGACTTTGAAAACTCAGATTTGGACTATTTTTAAAAGGATATTCAGGGTGAATAAAAGTTATTGTTTGCAATAGTGTTACATAATTATCTTGATAGTGAATACTTATATAAATATCTGACGGGTTGATGGAGCCTTTTGGCTGAAATGTAAGAATATAATATGTATGCTCCTTTACTTTAGTAAGTAAGTACATCCTTTATAACTGATCATGCATGCTGAGTTTGCACTATACCTCATATGCGTTTACTGTATAATTATTCATGCAGTCATTAAATAGTACCTAACAGATGTGGTTGTTTCCTTTGAAACCACCCCTTAGGAACCCCAACATTACATGGCAAATATAAGGAAATTTCATCAATTTAGAAAATTACCCAAAAGTGGCTATAATTTTGCATTAATAACTAAACCAAAGAACCCAATAGCTTCGATTACTGTTTGAATTGGAAGGTGACACATTTGTGAAGATTTCTCGATATTCAGAAGTTTAAACACTTGAACGTAATGATTATAAGATACGTAGCAAAATTAAAACATCGTCGGAGTACACCATAAACAAAGTTTATTAATTCACATTTTACTATGACACTAAGTAAACCAATTATTTGAAAAACATCCTCATCTTATGAGCTATCTAATGAGCTAGCAACGTTTTAAATAATATTGAGAGATGCCCGTCCATTGTTTGATAAAGCTGGCAAAGGTGGAAAGCTATACTTACTAAAATTAACGAAAACATAGAACTAACGACTTGTTTACGCGGTAATACTTTACTATTCGAGGTTTCATTGTAACTACGAACCTATGCGCTCGATGATATTCATTACTGATATCGCCTCCAATTCTCAGTTAGTTCGTTATGAGAGTTTTGTTAAATAAGTCCCAACACTTCTGACATAAAAGATTTAAACTTGACTCAATTCAAACGCAGCCTAAATACATTTTTATTAGACAAATGCTACTTTTTTTTTACTATACCATTGACGAATTTCTTGCTGACAAAATTTCTTGTGCATGTTCCTGTATTTATGATGTACCTAATAGTCCTATCAGACTTTTAATTTTATTAGAATTGTATCATACTCATATGTTTTAATTAATTTCTAATATTGTTAAATTAATAGTGTATTAAAGGGTAGATTTTTGAGATTCTATAAAATATCTGTAAGACCTGTTATATCACCAAAAATCGCACTAATAAATACTTTGACTTCTGCTTAGGCCGCGGCCGCCATGCTAGTTAACTAGATTAAATGAAAGATCATGAGATACAAATTTATTTCTAACCGATTTCTAAAAGAGGGAGGTTATCAGTTCGTCTGTATATACAGGATAAGTCATACTCTTAACAACCTATGCAGTTTGAGTTCCAGCAAGGCCACAATGCTGTACAACACAAACAGCTAGCTCGGCAACGTTTGCTGCCCGCGCGCTGTTACCTGCGTGACGTCATCGGCCACGGCCTGGTGCACGCCGTCGCGCCGCGCGTCGGGCGCAGCCAGGCGGCGCAGCTTGTTGAGCTCGTCCAGCACGATGGTCTGCACGTCCTCCCAGTACGCCTGGTTCGCGTTGTTCTCGAGTTCCTTGTACACCTGTTACAACAACGAACATCTGTAGGACACCTATCGCGCTACGTTGGAACTATGCAAACAGCTAGCGACCTACGAGTTGCAAATGTCAAACATAACTGAAATTTCAGAATCCTACATCGCGCAAGCAAGATCTTACGCGTGATCCCACCCGTTTGGTAGAAGGATCTTCCCTTCAATGAAGGAACTTCACACCTGGTTCCTCCACCTCCAAACTTCCTGTACCTTGATATCCTCGAGCAGATCCTCGAGGTCCTGCGTCTGCAGCCCGTTGAGGTAGGTGTAGGGCTCGTGCATCTCCAGCGCGTCCACGCACTCCTCCGAGCTCACGTACCACGCCAGCAGGTCTATGGGCTTGGCTGCAAATAATGATATTATTTGTTTACTGTAATGTGCACTATTTCGGTCATATAAAAAATACTTTTTTTTACAAAAAACAACAGACTTCCAGAAAAACACACCTAAAAGTGGGAACCGATCACTTTTCCGAAGTATTTTTGGTCGAATTTCATTTTACCGAAAACTATTGCCCGACGTCTTTTTTGCTATATGCATTATTTGACATATTTTTAGATCATCGAAGTATCATGTGTCATAGGTATTATTTTACCGAACTATATTCGCCGATTTACAAAATAATTTTTTGCTATTGACCAAAGCCTTTTTTGAAATCTTTTCATTTGCCAAATGATTTATTTGCCATATTTTCACTACACCGAAACAACATTTTACGAAATATTATTTGGTCACAAATATATAGCCGGTTACTTGCGTTCCTGACGTATCCTGCCGTTTTGGCTAAAAGATTTTGGCAAATTTTGACAAATTCTATGACGACGAAGCCCCACAGAGCGAACGAAGGGCACCCCGAGGTTCGGTTTTGTTAGGTTACTTTAAACCCTTTTCACAGAAATAGGGGCCCCGCGAAGGGGGGTCCGTCGACGTAGGATGCAAGAACAAGCGAAGGGCTCCCCGAGGTTCGGTTTTGTTAGGTTACTTTAAACCCTTTTCACAGAAATATATAATACTAGCTTCTGCCCGCGACTTCGTACGCGGATCCTGTTGCTTATGCCAGCGACAACGGGGTCGTCAAAATCGGAGATCTGAAACGCCTGATGTCGAATTCTAAGAGCCCAGGGACTGAAAAACAACGGGATGCGCGAGACGATTCGAGACGTCATTTTCAGGCAATAATGAACCAATAAGGTGGTAAACTTGGCCTTGCACTTTGAATGTTGGCATAAATGGGCCTTCTGAAATCTGTTCTGCACCAAAAGATGTCATTTGAAAGGCATTATTGTACGAACGTATGTTATCCAAGAAATGTTTTGACTGTGGATGGTCACCGATTAGCAGTGATCTTAATATTTCTGGAGGATTTTGTAATATTTCAATATGTACTTTCCCACCTGAGCAACACATACCGTTTGTTTCTTTTTGCCATTTAACAGCTTCACAAAAAGTACAATTTTGAACCATACCTCCGATGGCGGAATATGTGGCGTAGTCAATCATAGGAGTATACGTAAATGCACTCCGTTCCTTATCAACCCAAGGAAGGTCGCCATGCCCTACGGCTATATCTTGAGACACATCCGATTCTTCAGATGATATCGACATTCTGTTCAGAGAATGTCGAAGTCGATCAGAATTCAAACGTTCGTTGCGCTCTTATTAATCTGTCCCTTCACGGCTGCTGGAGTACGAGTAGTTTCTAACTGATTATGAGTATTTTGTTGTGTGCGTGTTCGGGACAATGTATGATAATCTCACGTTCATCACTTGTTTCAAAAGACCTGTTAGTAGATGTGCGAATACACTGAGAACTCAAGCGTGATTCTGTATCGGTAAACGTTTCCGATTCGCGAGACAATGCATGTCGCTCACGATCAGCGGACAGTCGCACATCACGTTCCCGACTTGTCTCTGGAGACCTAAAAGTCGATGCGTAGATACGCTTGGAACTCAAGCGCAATTCTTTATCCGTGAACGTCTCCGACTCGCGAGACAATGCATGACGCTCACGATCAGCGGTCAGTCGCGCATCATATTCTTCACTGGTCTCTAGAGACCTGGATGTAGATGCGTAAATACGCTGAGAACGCAGGCGTGCTTCGCGATCCGAAGAGGTTTCCACGGAGCGAGTTGCAGCCTGATGTTCTCGAACAGCATCAAGTCTCTCCTGACGCTCTTCGGTAGATTCTTGGGATCTTATGATCCGCAATCTTTTAGCTCCTTTGGAACATTGGAAAAGATTTGACCTTTTTCTAGGCATGGTTATAGTTTTATTGTGAAGAAGATACCTGATCAATTAAAATCTAAGTGACTGCTCCCTTACCAAGGGTGCCCAGACACGGGGTCGTCTGGCGCCCATGTGCTGGTTTGGTGCCTGGGGTGGTCACGGCGTGCTATGTGTTCTGGTGCGCCGGTGATGGGGAGTACTCCCCAGAGGAGGGTCCGGTGACGGACAGCCGCGGCGGGTTCACGGATGAGTGCTAACGCGTGCCCATATTCCCACCGTAAGCGGCAGAGGAGGACACCGTGGAGTTTTAGTGGGTTAGAGTCCCACATAACTGTACTATCTCTCCGTGGTAGTGCAGAACGCATGAGCATTTATTCACATAAAAAAAAAATGGTAGTTTCGGCCAGTAGAGTCAAATTTTCAATGATAATGATGATGATGATTTTCATCGTCATCGAAAATCAGTCCTAAACTGTTACCGCCTTCACCGCGTGGAGGTGAAATTAGTGATAGTTTTGATTTCCACATCAGATGTTTCTGATCTTCGATTTTTAGGGTTCCGTACCCAAAGGGTAAAAATGGAACCCTATTACTAAGACTTCGCTGTCCGTCCGTCCGTCCGTCTGTCTGTCTGTCACCAGGCTGTATCTCAAGAACCGCGGTAGCTAGACAGTTGAAATTTTCACAGATGATGTATTTCTGTTGCCGCTAAGCGGGGCTCCGTCGACATAGAATGCAAGAGCGAGCGAAGGGCACCCCGAGGTTTTGTTAGGTTACTTTAAACCCTTTTTACAGAAATACACATCTATCTTCTATACATACATATAATAAATTTGTAGAAAAGTGGTGTCTGTACAATGGAAATATATAAAAAAAAAGTAGCAGGGGTTGTTATTATATCGATGCCGAACCCGAAATTGTAATTAATTTTTTTTTTGTCTGTTTGTCTGTTTGTTTGTGCATGCTAATATCAGAAACGGCTTATTTGATTTAGATGCGGTTTTCACTAATATATTGTAGTAGGCTTCACTTAACATTTAGGGTTTATTTCATGTCAATCGGTTCATAAATAAAAAAGTTATGTCAATTTAAAGAATCACGGCGAACATTTGTTAAGGTATTCTATCAGAGTACGTACACGCCTCGGGCCTGCGCGTCCGATCTTCGGAACTACTGGACGGATTTGAATGATTTTTTTTTTATTGTATAGTTATTATAATGGCTGGACAACATTCAGGCTATAATTTATCTTGGAAACTTGAACACCTGATGCAGAACCGAAACAGACCAGCTTAACTATAAGAGATACAAAAATGGTACAATAGCAAAAATTGTTCCACGTGATGAGGATTTTCTGCTGAGAGAATAAATTTGAAGATCTGGAACACCTGATGGGGAACTCCAAGAGCCCAGCTACACCATAACACATATAGGAATGACGTCTTAGTAAAAGTTATTCGGTCTGATGGGCATTTCCTGTTGACCTATAAAAATCGAAGATCAGAAACATCTGATGTGGAAATCAAAGCTATCACTAATTTCACCTCCACGCGGTGAAGGCGGTAACAGTTTAGGACTGATTTTCGATGACGATGGTACATCATTGAAAATTTGACTCTACTGGCCAAAACTCCCATTTATTTTTTTTAACGTGAAGAAATGCTCATGCATTCTGCACTACCACGGGGAGATAGTGCAGTTATGTGGGACTCTAACCTACTAAAACTCCACTGTGTCCTCCTCTGCCGCTTACGGCGGGAACATGGGCACGCGTTAGCACTCATCCGTGAACCCGCCGCGGCTGTCCGTCACCGGACCCTCCGCTGGGGAGTACCCCCCATCACCGGCGCACCAGAACACATAGCACGCCGTGACCACCCCAGGGACCAAACCAGCACATGGGCGCCAGACGATCCCGTGTCTGGGCACCCTTGGTAGGGGAGCAGTCACTTAGATTTTAATTGATCAGGTATCTTCATAATAAAACTATAACCATGCCTAGAAAGAGGTCAAATCTTTCCCAATGTTCCAAAGGAGCTAAAAGATTGAGGATCATAAGATCCCAAGAATCTACCGAAGAGCGTCAGGAGAGACTTGATGCTGTTTGAGAACATCAGGCTGCAACTCGCTCCGTGGAAACCTCTTCGGATCGCGAAGCACGCCTGCGTTCTCAGCGTATTTACGCATCTACATCCAGGTCTCTAGAGACCAGTGCAGAATATGATGCGCGACTGACCGCTGATACGGTGAGATTATCATACATTGTTCCGAACACGCACACAACAAAATATTCATAATCAGAAAGTGAGAAAGAAAGAATTGCTGGAGTACGGCATGAAGAGACAGATTAAGAAGAGCGCAACGAAAGTTTGAATTCTGATCGACTTCGACATTCTCTGAACAGAATGTCGATATCATCTGAAGAATCGGATGTGTCTCAAGATATAGTAGGGCATGGCGACCTTCCTTGGGTTGATAAGGAACGGAGTGCATTTACGTATACTCCTATGATTGACTACGCCACATATTCCGCCATCGGAGGTATGGTTGAAAATTGTACTTTTTGTGAAGCTGTTAAATAGCAAAAAAAAACAAACGGTATGTTGCTCAGGTGGGAAAGTACATATTGTGTGTCTTTATGTATGTATTTATTGTATTATATAAATGGTACACCACAGACTACCTACAGTATTTGTCTGTCCTTCCCCTTTTTTAATCCTTCCAAAGGTTGTCTTTAAAAGATCGCTTTTAGCTATAAGACCGCCCATTGTGTCACCCTTTGTACAGTTTCTATAATTATGTCTGTAATTTATATGGTGTACATAATAAAGAGTATTCTATTCTATTCTATATTGAAATATTACAAAATCCTCCAGAAATATTAAGATCACTGCTAATCGGTGACCATCACAGTCAAAACATTTCTTGGACAATATACGTTCGTACAATAATGCCTTTCAAATGACATCTTTTGTTGCGAAACACATTTCAGAAGGCCCATTTATGCCAACATTCAAAGTGCAAGGCCAAGTTTACCACCCTATTGGTTCATTATTGCCTGAAAATGACGTCTCGAATCGTCTCGCGCATCCCGTTGTTATCCAGTCCCCGGGTTTTTAGAATTCGACATCAGACGTTTCAGATCTTCGATTTTGACGACCCCGTTGTCGCTGGCATAAGCAACAGGATCCGCGTACGAAGTCGCGGGCAGAAGCTAGTTTAATAATAAAAATAGACATTGGATACAAGAGCTGCTATCAACAACAAGGGATGCTGCATGTTGCATGCCTGCTTGCATGTTACATGCTTGCTTGTTAGCACGTTGCATGCTTGCTTGTTAGCACGCTGCATGATTGCTTGCAAGCTGCATGCTTGTTTGCAAGCTGCATGCCTGCTTGCACGCTGCATGCCTTCTTGCATGCTGTATGCTTGAAGCAAGCATCCTTGTTTGCATGTTGATAGATGAAAGAGGGTGCAGAAACTTTCTAGGCGTTTGGTGAAATGAAAATATGGTAATTAAAACAGTGGTATAATGAATGTTCGGAAACATAATACGTCGAACAAATGTTATTTCGGGTAAGTGTAACTTCGGTAAAAAGTTTTTCGATCAAATGAAACGTCGGAATAACGAAAAAAATCGAATTGATAATAGGTCAACTGATACAGTGGCAGACGTGACTTCGATGAAGTAAAAAAAACGAAACGAATTACGAAAATAGTTGAAAAGTTTTAGGTGAAATGAAATTCGGTCAAATATTTTTCGATCTTATGATAGGTAACCCTAAAAGTTTTTTTTTTACCTTTTTTGATGTGGTACGGTAAGCAACAAAAGTCGATTAACACTTCAGTCTTTTTAATCTCAGATAATGAGCAAAATATTTGTTCAAAATTGCAGCAGAAATACAATACAATTTTGAACAAATATTTAGCTCAATAACTGAGATTAAAAAAACTGCATTGTTAATATTTTGCTCAATAACTGAGATTAAAAAAACTGAAGTGTTAATCGACTTTTATTGCTGACTGTACCTACCTATTCACACAAATTCGTATAGGTACCACTACTTGCGATGTAAACAACAGTGATAGGAGTTTTCTTTTTATATCATCTACAATTCTACATACACAAAAGGATAAACAACGTGTATTATTGAAGCTTACTCAAAAACTACCCAAGCAAAGTAATTTGTATGGGAGCACCCGCGCGAGCTTCCTCTACCAAACGAAATAAGAATCACTTAAATCAATTTACTGGCAGTATCACGGAGAAATCAGTGTGCACACCTGAAAAAAACACTCGCCGTATGCATAACCTTTTTTATGTAGGAGTTGTTTAAAATTTTAGCATTACCTAAATTTAGCTTCATCACATTTCGGAAGAAAGATATTAGTCGCTTCGTACCTCGTCCGTCGCGGATGCGGATCTGCGAGCGCAGGCGCGCCTGGTGCAGATGGAAGGCGTCCTCCTGGCGCGCCCACGTGTGGAACTGCTGCGTCTCTCTCGCACGCGCCGCCACCGCCGCCTCCGTCTCGCGCGCCGCGCGCTCCGCCTCGCGTTCCAGCCGCCGCTGCTTCACCTGCACACCGACCAGAACCACATAAAATTACGCCTGTCATTCCTGAACGGTTATCCCCCCCCCCCCCCATGTGTCGTGTCCTTCACCACACAATCCTCACCTTTGAAATAATCATAAAAATCAATTTTGAAAACGCCAAAAATTTTTCATAATTTTTTATTTAAAGGAGCAGCAAACAGTTACATTATATGAACTTACAACTAATTTAACAAAAACAATTTTAGTGATAATATAACCCACAACAATGTCCACAGCTAGACATAATAGTTTGGAAGAAAAAAAAAGTGTAATCGTTAGGAGTTTTAGTAGCACTACCTGGATTAATTAATTGTGTAATGAGGAATAATAAAGTCAAAAGGTCATGGCCCATTTAGTGTGAAAAATATACCTACGGCGTACAGAAATGAAATATGGCGGGAATCAAAGACAAATGGTTATACTTTTCAATGGTAAGTGGCGCATTACTGTGGCTGATGGGGATCATGAAAGAATAATAATAAAAAAATATAATCTATCTATTAAGAAAACTTAACTTTGTGGTTTTAGGGAGGAGAAAATAAAATAGATACATTTTTTTTATGTTTATTCAGCTTCATCAATATCTAAAATTACATTGTCCAAGAAAGCCGCAGGTGTATCAATATTTTCTTGATGTCTGGCCCAGGAGAAAAAGTATACTACGCTTGCAATATGGGCACAACATCCTATAGTGCGGCGGAATACTTCATGGTTAATCCCAGTGACATGTTTCCATGGGATAAAATAATTTACAGACGGGCGAAACTGTTGGTGCAGCTAATTATTATCCATTTTTTATTGGTCTACTGCAAGATCTCTCCATTGAATTATTTTTTTCGTTTTACATATAATGAAAAGTGGGTTATGCCTGCATTATTTACCACCATTTTCGTTTTTGTACAAAAACATTTTTGAACCGGGTCGGATTATGGGCCATGACCTTTAGACAAAGATGACATCACACTAATATTATAAAGGCGAAAGTTTGTGAGTGTGTGTGTGTTTATATGTTTGTTACTTCTTCACGCTCAAACGGCTGGACCAATTTTGATAAAATTTTGTATGGAGGTAGCTGACACCCTTTTTTTTTTTTTTTTGCGGATGTTAAATCATTAAATGACCCCTCCCGCTCTGGGTGGAGCGGAAGGGAGTGTCAGACTCTTACTGACTAAAACCCACCCGTGTTCCTTCCTTAGCCCTTTATGTTCCGGGCCAGCGGTAACCCTTTCGGACAATCCCGCTGACCCGGCAGGCTTCGGCCCTATGGGGCCCCTCCTCGATGCTGACATCTCTTTGAGGCGCGCGTGGAACACGTACGCGCCGTCCGGCACGGGCCTGGTCCTGATCGGACGGTGAGCTACCCATTACTCTCCGTCCGCAGGCCCGCGCCTACGGTGGCCGTCGCGCGGCTCCCGACGCCCGGAGCGTCTCCCGCGGCGGCTGGGACGGGAGGCTCTCTCCCTGAGCCGTCCCGCCACCTCCAAATAAAAAACCCAATTTAAAAAAATTAAACCGACTTCAAAAAGAAATTAACTCAAAATTATGAAATAACTTTAATTTCGGAAGTCGAGACAAACTTATTGAAAGGAATTTAACTTTTAATTTGTACCTGTTTGTTAAATTTGGCCGAAAAAAAAACACCTCCTTTGACAATCTTTATTATTTACTGAGCCAAATATTGCCAAGTTTCAAGTTTATTAACCAAATGAATAAGAGTTTTCATATAAACTGTATCCCCACTTTTTATCCCCATAGGGGTGGAATTTTGAAAAACCGATCAAGAGCGAGTCGGACTCGCGCACCGAATGTTCCGTACCATTACGTTTTCAATTTTTCATCGGCGAGGCCTAAATTCGTCAGAGAATTTTAACAGTGTGCACTGCGGTGTATGTAGAGATATTACAGTTTTATGTCAGCCCCATCTCTTGACTGATAGTGGAACTAATGTAACTTTTGTTGACAATTTCTGAAAAAGTGTGCTATTTAGAGATTTTATTTTATTTTTGCTGTAATCTTTACATAAACTTCTATCACATAAAATCATTTCAGATTTTTCTCTTTGCAAACTTCGGAGATAAGGGAGGGGGAGGGTAGATTTTCATTTTATGATTTATTTTGACAATTTTTGTGAGAAATTTTATTATTTTTTATTAGCTTGGTGGACAAATCAACGACGACTGAGGGGCCGCGCGGGGTAAGGCCCCCGGAATGCGTTCGGATACTTGAATTTAGTTCTTTTGATCGACAAAATTTATCAAACAAAAATCGCCGAAGTTAATGATGAAATCTTTGTGACAAAATTTTAAATGGTTAAATAATAACATAAGGGGTAAATTCCGATGTAACTAATATAGTAATTGTTCAGTATACACTATAATTTTTACATATGGGGTGAAATTAAACAAAATTTAGGCAAGAACTTTGAGTATTCATGAGATCAATAAATGTAGTGTAGAAAATAACGGAGAGGTAAATGATTTCCAGGATAGTTTTTTGTAAGTTTAAATATTTTATCATACTTATATTATGATTTTATTTATTACTAGTTACAAAAAAAAATACAAATTATAAACTGAAGTAAATTTTACGCAATGCTTAATGGATATTTAAGCCTTATTGTGGAAGAACAGCAAAAAATGCTATTTTGAAAATCTACCCGGGAACAGAATGTTTTTTTACATTTTTCATCAAAACTAGAAAACTATGCGGTCTAAAAAAAAAATGTGCAAACTGCGCTCTTTCATATGATACCCCACATACCCTAGTAGCCCCACTTCGAATTTTTCAGACCCCCTTTCAGTCCCTGTTGCAAAAATACACATATATTTTTATTTCTTTCTTATTTGCAAAATAGTTGGGCAAACGTCATTTAAAACTATTCCAAATTTCAAGTTGTTGGCATTAGTAGTTCTTGAGATATCCAGCTGTGACACACAAACAGTCAGACAGACAGACAGACCGACAGACTGACAGACAGACAGAGACAGACAGACCGACTTAGTTTCACCATAAGGGTTCTGTTTTACTATTTTGGTACGGAACCCTAAAAATCGTCTATTATGTTTCTATAACTTGACTTAAAGATTATTTATACCAATTTTCCAGAATATTGAAAAAAAAAACGTTTGAGAATTTTTTTCAAATTTTTTGTCGGTCGAAAAATTTTTTTTTCCTTAATTCATGTTGGGATACTGCTTGCACGGGGATAACACAGGGGGGTTAAATATTGGTTATTTTTGAAGTGAAAACTTCTTTAGCGGCGTTGTACACTTTTTTTGTAATGGGTAAAAAATTTTAAACTCGCGTCAGGACACGTGACCTGATCGAAAATTCGTAAGACGGATGGAGAGTGCTACTGCGTAGGTCAAACTGTACTACGGCGTAGCTCACACTATGCTACGGCGTAGTTCACCATACCAGCATACCAGCGAATATGGCTGTTTTTTGAATAAAATATTTCGTTTGATAATTATAGATATCTTGTCCTCATCCCTAGCTGAGTAGAAAAATAGATAACAGGTGCATACGAATATGACATCTATTTCAATGATGTTAGCGTGCTAAATAGAGTAATTTAGCACAGCGCCCTTTAGCGTTGAGTAGCTGAACTCGTTGGGGATTGCTCGAATTTGATTGATACATGGAAAAATGTACTTCATTGATTTTGACATGTAAAATAAAAACAACATTCAGTAGTTGTAATAAGACTTAATTTTGAACAACAATAAATAAACTATTCGCCAAAGTTGCATTTATATTTAGTAGCCAATTATATCATCGTTTTCTGTGTATTGAAATGTTTATTTTAATTTGCAATTGTGTGAGTTTGGCGACACTGGTTCCCGTACTAAGGAAGTATAAGGGCACTTCCACTTGTTTTTTCTATTCCGTGGTGGAGACCTTCACCACACAATCCTCACCAACCTATAGCTATAACTTCGGAATCAACTATTTTTTGGCCTTGGTGACTATTTTTTGGTGTTCTCAATATTGATTTTCATGAAGTTTTCAAAGGTGAGGATTGTGTGGTGAAGGATACCATATCTCTCGTAGATATGTTGAAATCCCGTGTATAAGGCAAGCCTATTGCCATCAATGAGGCACGAATCCATACTCCCTGCTGTTACTAAGAAATTCCTGATGGAAAACCCAATTATGCTGGCTGCTGGCTGGCCTGTTGGTCTAGTGGTCAGTGACTATGACTGCTATGCCGGAGGTCGTGGGTTCGATTCCCACCCAGGACACATGTTTGTGTGATGAGCATGATCATTTGTTCTGTGTCTGGGTGTAATTTATCTATATATGTATGTATTTAGAAATATATAAGTATTTTTATCAGTTATAACACAAGCTCTGCTTAGCTTGAGACTAGACGGCGTTGTGTGATAGTTGTGGAATATTATTATTATTATTAAATTATGCTATACCCAATCTGGGAATGACGTCCCAGGTTCGATTCCCAGATTGGCTAAGCAGTAGTGCTTGCAACCAATAAACCAACAAGGGAGTCATAATAATGATTAAACTTACTAAAAAAAATATGCTAATCAGCAGGGCTAGCATGGCCGGAGACATTTTATCCACGGGGAGAGGACAAAATACTATTCCCCTCTGTCAATTTTGTCCACCCTCCGAGCATGGCGACATGGGTGGATAAACTATTCACGGTGGACAAACCAGGGGAAACGCTTGTCCCCGAAATGATTGCCATTATAAGAAAACTTTTATTCAATTACAAAATAGTCGAGAATATCGTCGTAAACCAAAGTACTTTCTTCGTTTTATTACATCTGTGCTAGATATTTATTTTGTTTTGTTGTCAATGTCTCCGAGTACTTACTCAAAAAAAAAAAACTGAAAAATCCGGCTGGCGGAATTCTGTTGGGTAATTCGAAGGGATTTTCTCCCTTTCCGACGACAACACTAAGCTCCAGTAAGCACGAGACATTTTTATATTACAATTAATTATATTTTCTCCAAGAGATATACTTAAACCCACCATCTAAAGACGAGGACAAATTTCTCCCTTTGTTATGTCAAAATATCTGTAATTTTTCTCTTCCACTAGTCGCCATGCTCTATGCGGGGGTGAGTATCCACGTCTAATGTCAAAAAGTGATATAATTCTCTTTCCGCCGTTGTTTGTTGCCGTGCTTTGGCAGGTGGATAAAATAATTTTATCCCTTGTCAGTGGAAATAACCGGTGGACAAAAGTTTTATCCCCAGCCCATGCTAGCCCTGCAGATCCTGATATCCTTACTGTAGATTCTAGAGGGATTTCTAATAAACAAACTCCAGCTCAACACCTTTGAAAGTTATCTTAAGGAGAGAGGAAGGGCTCCATCTTAAACTTCTACAATGTGATACTTATACAATCAAAACATTACCTTCTCCAGCTCTATTTTGTTTTCTAATTGCTTCTGCCTGTTGAGTGCCTCCAACTCGTCTCGGGACACAGTCTTGACGCCCTCCTTAGCAAGTTTCTTAGTCCACACAAAGGTGTTGGTGAGCGCTGAGTCTCCAAAGGGGTTGTCTTGGTTGGTGTAACATTGGTATTCATTGTCCCAGCCCATGCGCTCACGACGCTTGCGTTCCTTCTCTTGCTTTTCTCTGAGACGTCGAGCCCTGAACAATAAGTGCATGTAAGATCACTATTTAAAAACTTTAACAATAGGTAGCAGTAAAAGGTTGTCATTCTAGGGGGCTGTTCTATATTATTTAATGCTTAAACAGTACTGCTTCCCAGACTAATTTGAATTGAATTAGTTATAATTTTCATGCTATAACAACATGAGTTAGAAACACCACACTGTGTAACTCAAGTAGCGGATATTGTAGAAAAAACAGCCAGGCTGAAGTGGGAGTGGGCCAGACACATCTCACGAATGCACCCGGAGAGATGGGCAAAGATCGTCACTCACTGGACGCCTGAGGCAGGACATTGAGGTAGACCAAGGCGAAAGTGGTGTGATGATCTAATATTATTTGCAGGGCCAACATGGCCAGAGATCGCACAAGACGGGTTTGGAAGAAAAAAAAGGGGAGGCCTTTACCCAGCAGTGGGACACAAAAAAAAAGAACTCACAAAAATTAAAACTGCTAAGTATCCTGAAAACAGACAAACCATCTGTGTACTGCACAGGGACCATGTCGACATACCTCTTTTCCTCTGGTGTTTCATTGGCCTTCAGTTGTTCCTTCTGATTTTTCTTCTCATCTTTCAGGCGGAGTCGCTCGGTCTCCAGCCTCTGCAACAGCTTCAGCTCCTCCTCGCCACTATCACTACTGGAGCTACTGCTGGATGAATGTCTTTTCCTTTTTTTACTCTTCTTATGCTTGGATTCTCTTTTTTCTCTACTTGGGGATCTATGCTTCGAAGATTTTGGCGAATGCAACCGTGTTCTGTCGTGGCTTTTTCGTTTCCAGTCCCTGCGATGTTCCACTGATCTGCTGTTGGAACGCTCGTGTCGTTTTATTTCGTGACGAGATGACCTGACGGAAAATGGGGGAAATTATTAATGATGTGCTAATAAATTAATTTACGGAGATTAGTTTAGATACTGTTTTAGGAAAAGTCGAGTTTTGAGTGTCATAAATGCAGAAATTGTTGTGAAATATAAAGAAGTACAAAAACACGAATCACAACATTGTTTGCACTCACATTTGTTCTAAGAATTCCTATAAACACACTACAAATAACTTGCTCAAATTTCTAAAGGTACACATAAGAATATTAGTGTAGCATAATTTGCTGGAAACTTTGGAATCAAAAGTTTCGTATTCGTTACTTTTGTAAAGTTTTGTTCTACGAATACAATGTAAACGAACTCAGAAGCACAAGGAAAAATTTTATTGTGCAGAGTGCAGTGACAGTGACAGATTGTCACTGTTGGCAGTGTTGGCGTTGGGCCGCATTCCGAAGGCCGCATTCCGAATTAGCAACAATCTATCTCAGCGCTCACATCATCTCCGCAGACAGAGTACTATAGACTCATAGTATCCGTGCCGTGTAAGGTGCCGTGTCACCGAAAGGGACAAAAGAAATCCGGCAATCTTCATCATACTATCATTTTTTAGCTTTTTTTTTTTGCTACTCGGAACGCAGGGCGATTTAGCTGTAATCCACTAAAAGTTTAATGTATTATAGAGGTCAGTGGCTATAATCGCTCAACTCACATCAACTCACATGCATTCCGATTTAGATATTACGACTAGAGTCTGTCTATTGAAAGCTGGGAGTGAAAATGAGCGGCAAATTTAAAAAAAATAGGTCGTGTATCCCCGGATCAACTAGGAAAAAACATATTTGATACTTGACTATCTTAAAATTTCTTGAATATCTTAAAATATATTAAAATATATTAAAATTTCTATCAAATATGTTTTTTGTCGGAAGTCTCCAGGGCCGGACGGGCTGCATAACTTTTGGATCAAATGGTTTTCAAGGTCGCACGCTCGCTTGGCATCTCAGTTTCAGACTGCTTTGGAGTCTGGTTCGCTACCCCAGTTCCTTACGACAGGAATTACCCACCTGCTCCATAAATCAGGTAGCACCGCGGAACCCAAAAATTATAGGCCGATCACGTGTTTACCGACGGTCTATAAAGTTCTTACATCCATTTTGAGAACTAAAATTAACAAACATATAAACACCAACTCCATCATGTCTGTCTCTCAGAATGGATGTAGGAATGGGTCCCGCGGTACTAAGGAGCTACTCCTCATTGATATGGCCATTAGCCAACAGGTTCGTCGTTTCCGAAAGGATCTGTCGACATGCTGGATAGATTATAAGAAGGCCTATGACTCGGTGCCACATACATGGCTCATGAGGGTGTTAGAGTTGTATAAAGTAGATGCGACTCTGCGCACCTTCCTGATGTCGTGTATGGGGCAATGGAGGACGGTCCTTCGCTATCCAGGATGTCGAAATATTCAGAGGAATAGCGAACCGATAAGGATTGAGCGAGGCATATTCCAGGGTGACAGTTTGAGTCCACTTTGGTTCTGCTTAGCCTTGAATCCTCTAAGCACCCTGTTGGAGGATTCAAGTCTAGGCTATCGGCTGAGGAGAGGAGGTCAGGTTATATCGCACCTCCTCTACATGGATGACCTAAAACTCTTTGCCCCCAACAAATTGCAACTGATGGAACTACTGAAAGTAACTCAAACTTTCAGTAGCGCCATTAGGATGGAATTTGGTGTGGACAAATGTGCGGTCATGCATGTAAAGCGAGGGGAGATTGTGGAATCCGTGGGAATTCAACTCTCGGATTCCATAAACCTTAGAGCCCTCTCTGCATTCGAAACCTATAAGTATTTGGGTATGTCGGAAGCGTTAGGGATCAATGTTACTGACATGAAGCAATCGTTGAAGGAGCGCTTCTTTGGTCGCCTGAAAAAAGTACTTAATAGTCTTCTATCAGGCGGAAACAAGGTGCGCGCCTTCAACGGCTGGGTCATGCCAGTTTTGATGTACTCTTTCGGCATACTCAAATGGACTCAGACCGAACTTGATGCCCTGGATAGGAAGGTCCGTACACTGCTGACTGCAAATCGAATGCATCACCCACGGTCATCGGTAATGAGGCTGTATATCCCGCGAAAATGTGGAGGTCGAGGGTTTTTAAATGCTAAGACCCTCCACAATCGTGAGATATGCAGTCTCAGGGAATATTTCCTGGAAACCGACGTGGGAATGCATCGAGATGTAGTCATAGTGGACAAGGGCCTTACCCCGCTCTCCTTGGCTAAAGAGAACTGGAGCAAACCAGTAGTGCTTGACACTAATGATCGCATGGAGGTATGGCAGAGTAAGGAGCTTCACGGACGCTTTCTCCGGGCCCTACATGGACCCGATGTAGATCTACTAGCGTCCGTAGCCTGGCTGCGTTTCGGTGACCTCTTTGGAGAAACCGAAGGTTTTGTTTGGACGAAGTTATGATGACGAACAATTACCGGAGATTTATTGTGAAAGACGGCACGGTTGACATCTGTCGGGCATGTCACCGGCCGGGGGAATCAATCAGACATATCATCTCCGGGTGTTCTCGTCTGGCTAACGGAGAGTACTTGCATAGACACAACCTTGTAGCCAGGATAATCCATCAGCAGCTTGCTTTGAAATACAGCCTTGTGGAATCGGAGGTGCCGTACTACAGGTATGTGCCCGACCCAGTTCTCGAAAATGGTAATATCACATTGTACTGGGATCGATCCATCATCACTGACAGGACTATTGTTGCCAATAAGCCTGATATAGTGGTGGTGGATCGATCAGAGCGGCGCGCAATGATTGTTGACATAACCGTCCCGCATGATGAGAACCTCGTGAAAGCCGAGAAAGATAAACAGATCAAGTATCTTGACTTGGCTCGCGAGGTTGTCGACATGTGGGATGTGGACTCAGCAACCATTGTGCCGATAGTCGTGACAGCCAATGGGTTAATAGCCAAGAGCCTCGACCAACACCTAAAGAGGCTCTCGTTGGGCAGCTGGATCAAGGGCTTGATTCAGAAAGCGGTACTTCTGGACACGGCCCGCATTGTTAGGAGGTTCCTCTCTCTGGAGCCCTGACCGCCGGTAGCTTGGACCCTGTTCCCGATACCGGTGGGCTACTATTTTTTATATTTTTAAATGTTTTTATATTTTTTATATTCTAATATTTAAAATATAATTTATATGTGATTTATTGAAATAAAGGAAATAATAATATAATAATTTAACTCAATATTATTTAACTCAAAATTAATAAAAATAAAATTCAAAGAAATGTATGTCAATATGAGTCATGATAGAATGTTGAATAATTATATCGTATGAAGTCATTAGAATATATTAGTACACCCACTATATTATTGCCACATATTAGTTCGAACTACTTATTATCTTTAAGAAACTCTTCTATGCTGTAATAACATTTCTTCAATAACAATGACTTTAATTTTCTCTTGAATTCGTTTGGATTC
Source organism: Oligia strigilis (assembly GCA_951800025.1). Lineage (NCBI taxonomy): Eukaryota > Metazoa > Arthropoda > Insecta > Lepidoptera > Noctuidae > Oligia > Oligia strigilis. The sequence continues at coordinate 8,954 of CATOHL010000210.1, read as the reverse complement.
ACAGAGTTTTTAAATTCTACAGGCAATTTATTATACAGATTTACTGATTGCACTCTTGAGGCATGTTTAACAACATTAAGCTTAGGCTGTATGAAATTGGGTAGATCCTTTCTTCGCGTTTTTATTCTGATAAGTCTCTGTTCTTCTGTCTCAAACTTATGGATATTTTTAATAAAATGACTAAGCAGGCCCAGAATATAGAGGCATGGCACTGTGAGAAAGTGCAGTTTCTTAAAATGATCTCTACAAGACTCCGTTTGTTTGATGCGAAGCATAGTTCTCAAGGCTCTTTTCTGTATAACAAAAGCAGCATTAATATTGTATTGGTAGCTGTTGCCCCAGAACTTTATGCTATATCTAAGTCTAGACTCTATGAGTGCAAAATATACCATTCTGAGGTGAGCAATGGTTAATTCATCTCTAAGGCTCCTGAGAGCATAGCAAGCACTGCTCATAGTGTTAGTGACCACTTCCAATTCCTTCTTCCAATTTAAAACTGCATCTATTTGTACCCCCAAAAATTTAACATTGTCTACCATATTCATTTTATTCCCTAATAAATTTACTTTGACAGTATCGTTGTTCTTCACGGTCGATTTAAATAATAAACATTGCGTCTTTTTTAGATTTAGTTTTAGACCATTCATAGTAAACCATTTCTCAAGCGCACATATGATAAAATTAATCTTCTTTTCTAAATTTTCCATATTGTCACTAGCTATAATAGCGCTTGTGTCATCGGCAAAAACTACAAGTTTAGTATCATCTGAAATACTTTTCATGTACGCTATCAGATCATTTATAAATATTATAAAGAAGACAGGGCCTAGAACTGATCCTTGTGGTACGCCTTTATTTATTATAACTGTGTCTGATTTGTGTACTTTTTCATGCCCGTCTTCTTGAACTGTTTTAATTTCCACATACTGCGTTCTATTATGTAAATAGGATCTGAATAAATTCAAAACATTTCCCCTAATGCCATAGAAATCCAACTTATTCAGAAGAATACAATGTTCCACTGTATCGAACGCAGAACTAAGGTCGAGGAAAAGTCCTGCTACTTTTAGTTTAGCATTCAACTTACCCACTACATCATCAATTAACATGTCAATAGCATCTGTTGTTCCTACATTATTTTGATAACCAAATTGTTGGTCGGTAATAATTTTGTGCTTATTCAAATGACAAACAAGCCTCACTTTCATAATTTTTTCAAATATTTTAGAACATACCGGCAACAAAGAAATAGGCCTATAATTCCCTGGATCTGTTTTAGAGCCTTTCTTGTGTATAGGTAGTACTTTAGCTAATTTAAATTGCTCTTTAAATTGCTAATTTAAATTGCTAATTTAAATTGCTAATTTAAATCGTTTCGGTTTGCGGTAAAAATCGTAAACACGAAAATTTTTCAAGCGAATTCGCATGCGATTTTTGCCGCAGTGCGTGGACTCTAGTACATTAGTATTGTCTACAGATTGACGAATTTTCTTCGCAACGATTTATTTTCGTAGTGCGCGCATACCCTTATTTTTATGCTTAATTTTTAAGTAATAGAATAATTGCTCTGCAAGTGTTTAGGGGCCGGCAGAGCATGCGTAGTTCATACAAACGTAATACCAAAATAATTTGTAAATCAAACATATTCATAACTAGCTTCTGCCCGCGACTTCGTACGCGGATCCTGTTGGTTATGCCAGCGACAACGGGGTAGTCAAAATCGAAGATCTGAAACGTCTGATGTCGAATTCTAAGAACCCGGGGACTGGATAACAACGGAATGCGCGAGACGATTCGAGACGTCATTTTCAGGCAATAATGAACCAATAGGGTGGTAAACTTGGCCTTGCACTTTGAATGTTGGCATAAATGGGCCTTCTGAAATCTGTTTCGCAACAAAAGATGTCATTTGATAGGCATTATTGTACGAACGTATGTTGTCCAAGAAATGTTTTGACTGTGATGGTCACCGATTAAGCAGTGATCTTAATATTTCTGGAGGATTTTGTAATATTTCAATATATACTTTCCCACCTGAGCAACACATACCGTTTGTTTCTTTTTGCTATTTAACAGCTTCACAAAAAGTAAAATTTTTAACCATACCTCCGATGGCGGAATATGTGGCGTAGTCAATCATAGGAGTATACGTAAATGCACTCCGTTCCTTATCAACCCAAGGAAGGTCGCCATGCCCTACGGCTATATCTTGAGACACATCCGATTCTTCAGATGATATCGACATTCTGTTCAGAGAATGTCGAAGTCGATCAGAATTCAAACGTTCGTTGCGCTCTTCTCAATCTGTCTCTTCATGCCGTACTCCAGCAATTCTTTCTTTCTCACTTTCTAATTATGAATATTTTGTTGTGTGCGTGTTCGAAACAATGTATGATAATCTCACCGTATCAGCGGTCAGTCGCGCATCATATTCTTCACTGGTCTCTAGAGATCTGGATGTAGATGCGTAAATACGCTGAGAACGCAGGCGTGCTTCGCGATCCGAAGAGGTTTCCACGGAGCGAGTTGCAGCCTGATGTTCTCAAACAGCATCAAGTCTCTCCTGACGCTCTTCGGTAGATTCTTGGGATCTTATGATCCTCAATCTATTAGCACCTTTGGAACATTGGGAAAGATTTGACCTCTTTCTAGGCATGGTTATAGTTTTATTATGAAGATACCTGATCAATTAAAATCTAAGTGACTGCTCCCCTACCAAGGGTGCCCAGACACGGGATCGTCTGGCCCATGTGCTGGTTTGGTCCCTGGGGTGGTCACGGCGTGCTATGTGTTCTGGTGCGCCGGTGATGGGGAGTACTCCCCAGCGGAGGGTCCGGTGACGGACAGCCGCGGCGGGTTCACGGATGAGTGCTAACGCGTGCCCATGTTCCCGCCGTAAGCGGCAGAGGAGGACACAGTGGAGTTTTAGTGGGTTAGAGTCCCACATAACTGCACTATCTCCCCGTGGTAGTGCAGAATGCATGAGCATTTCTTCACGTTAAAAAAAATAAATGGGAGTTTTGGCCAGTAGAGTCTTTTCAATGATATACCATCGTCATCGAAAATCAGTCCTAAACTGTTACCGACTTCACCGCGTGGAGGTGAAATTAGTGATAGCTTAGATTTCCACATCAGATGTTTCTGATCTTCGATTTTTATAAGTCAACAGGAAATGCCCATCAGACCGAATAACTTTTACTAAGACGTCATTCCTATATGTGTTATGGTTTAGCTGGGCTCTTGGAGTTCCCCATCAGGTGTTCCAGATCTTCAAATTTATTCTCTCAGCAGAAAATCCTCATCACGTGGAACAATTTTTGCTATGGTACCATTTTTGTATCTCTTATAGTTAAGCTGGTCTGTTTCGGTTCTGCATCAGGTGTTCAAGTTTCCAAGAAACATTATAGCCTGAATGTTGTCCAGCCATAATAACTATACAACAAAAAAAAAAATAATTCAAATCCGTCCAGTAGTTCCGAAGATCGGACGCGCAGGCCCGAGGCGTGTACGTACTCTGATAGAATAACTTATCTGATAGAATAACTTAACAAATGTTCGCCGTGATTCTTTAAATTGACATAACTTTTTTATTTATGAACCGATTGACATGAAATAAACACTAAATGTTAAGTGAAGCCTAATACAATATATTAGTGAAAACCGCATCTAAATCGAATAAGCCGTTTCTGATATTAGCGTGCACAAACAAACAGACAAACAGACAAAAAAAAAATTAATTACAATTTCGGGTTCGGCATCGATATAATAACAACCCCTGCTACTTTTTTTTTATATATTTCCATTGTACAGACACCACTTTTCTACAAATTTATTATATGTAGTATAATAATAATATAATAATAATAATAATATAATAATATAGAATAGATGTAGTGTGTATTTATTCCGATTGGATTACAGAAGTTCCCAAATATATATTTTGAATGGACACTGATTTAAAGATGAGTATAAAAATAAGCTTTCTATAGAAATATGAAATTCCTCATATCTCGTCTTTATATCAGAGTCCTTTCAAAATATAGATTTGGGAACCTAGATATTCTGTAAAAGGATAAAGCTGTACTATTTCCGTCTCTCAGTGCGTTGTTTCAAGGCAGCTACTTATGATAAATGCCTAGAAAAACGGACATCGCTTTTTTATTCTTCTAATCGATAGTATACACTGTTTTGAATGCTAGAGTAGAACTCCCAGAAACCAATTCAGCTTAGAACCGGAGCTATATTTTTTTCAATATTTTATTCTGGTTATCCATAGAAATCAAAAGAATTGTACTAACTTATTAACTTATTTTTTATTATTATTATTATGCAACATTTTATGTTTAAATTATAGTATGTGATATAGCCAATTATCTGCTATTTTTAGAAACAATTTTTTTATTTTATGTAAATCTACGTATTTTTTTTTTTGTAATTTTGAAATTATTTTTTGCGCAGGTTTTCATATAAGGTAGTTAAAGTAGTAGTAGCATTTTATTTTCACACACATGTTTAGTGTTATGATAACCTGCCTGTAAAATATCAGATGCTTAACACGAAGGAATTCGAATTTTTCGAGCTTCGATATTTTGTTGTTAGGGTTTTCACAAATCAAAAATCTGTAAGCAAACATTTTAATTTTTTAATTCTTAAAAAGATGGACGGTCCGTGACGCAAGGATTAAATGTATTACGCGACTACTCGTTCCAATACGGCAGTTCACGGCACCCGTGATTGAGAGCACCGCGACTATCGCTTAGGGGTAGCGTAGATGCACGCGTCTGTGTGAGTGTGCCGTTTCGAACTTTTATTTATTATTTATTTATTTATTTAAACTTTTCGCACAAAAAAGGTACAAAGGCGGACTTAATGCCTTAGGCATTCTCTACCAGTTATCGCATGATGTCGCTTGTCATGACGTCATCAATCACGGGACATCGTTATCGCGCCCACTCGGCATTCGGTACGGGTTTATGTAAAGCCATTACATTCCCAACTCGGAACGCACCCTTTTATATGCCCCTTTCTGCCTCTATCTACTGTCAAAAATATAACTGTCAAATTCGACACTGACTGGTCTGAGTTCTGACTCAGTCAGTCACACAATCCAAAGAGTATAATAATATATGACACAATCACAATTTTGTTGATTGGATGATTTGGAATCAAAGACTACAATATGATGCTCATGCTGTATTTTGGAATTTGGATGGGAAGTTGACAATGAACGCGAAGTACTTTAATTTAATTATTTCATGACTAGAGTAAAGTTTAAATAATATCTGTTCTCCCGTAAGACGACCCACTGACCGGCTAATGATTAGTTGCTTTTAAAGTTTTTAAACTCTATGTAGAAAAAACGTAGTCAACAGTCGATTTGGTGTTCTAACTCTGTGTAACAATTGGTAACTGTATTACACAAGAAAGAATCTTTCGAAAATGTCCTTCCTCCGGGGCTCTGAGAACTATGTGTGGTGTACGACTAGCGTCCTGGGAAAGGGTGCTACGGGCGCGGTGTTCCAGGGCGTCAACAAGAACAACGGAGAGCCCGTCGCTGTGAAGACGTTCAACCAGCTGAGTCACATGCGACCGCACGATGTGCAGATGAGGGAGTTTGAAGTGCTCAAGAAGGTGAAGCACGAGAATATCGTGAAACTTCTTGCCATAGAGGAGGAGCAAGAGGGACGCGGGAAAGTCATTGTCATGGAGCTGTGTACTGGCGGTAGCTTGTTCAACATACTCGACGACCCTGAGAATACGTACGGCCTTCAAGAACACGAGTTTCTATTAGTGTTAGAGCACTTAACAGCTGGCATGAAACATTTGCGTGATAATAACTTGGTACATAGAGATCTCAAGCCTGGTAACATAATGAAATATATAAACGAGGATGGAACGACCACATACAAACTCACGGATTTTGGAGCTGCGAGAGAATTGCAGGAGGAGGAACAATTTGTGTCTTTGTATGGCACTGAAGAGTACCTGCACCCTGACATGTACGAGCGAGCAGTGTTACGCAAGCCTGTGGGGAAGAGCTTTGGGGCAACAGTAGACCTGTGGTCCATAGGTGTCACACTGTACCATGTTGCTACAGGACAGTTGCCATTCAGGCCATATGGAGGAAGGAGAAACAAAGAGACCATGTTCTATATCACTACAAAGAAGGCATCTGGAGTCATTGCAGTAAGTATCAAAATCAATCATTAGATTGCAATTCAAAAGCCTTAACTCAGTAGTCCCACATCCTCCAAGTTGGCAACATAACCAGCACTATTGTGATTGTATCAATAAATAATATAATTAAGGACGCGTTTACGAATTGACGCGCTTCAATTTTAGGTATTGAGTCTCACTACTACACGTGCACGGCTCACACACACAGCGACATGCGCGAAGCGGTGAAATTATGAGTAAACTGACACGACTTGATACTTGAGCCTAATTTTATTTAATTTTTGCCATGTATTTTTTTTTAATATTTACTTAATTTCACTGGACAGTGATTAATCAAGTACTTGCCAAAGTACGTACCTATGTATTAATTGGAACTAATAGCCGAGCTGAGCTAGATGTGCCGAGTTTGGGCTCATTTCGTTAGTTATGTTGAGACCTTACCTCCGGACTTGATGGAGTGACCTGCAGGTGTAATTCAAAGACTACTACTGGAACTAATAGCCGAGCTGAGCTAGGTGTGCCGAGTTTGGGCTCATTTCGTTGGTTATGTTGAGACCTTTGTTCCTTAACATTACCTCCGGACTTGATGGAATGATCTGCAGGTGTACTTCGAAGACTGCTACTGGAACTAATAGCCGAGCTGAGCTAGGTGTGCCGAGTTTGGGCTCATTTCGTTAGTTATGTTGAGACCTTACCTCCGGACTTGATGGAGTGACCTGCAGGTGTAATTCAAAGACTACTACTGGAACTAATAGCCGAGCTGAGCTAGGTGTGCCGAGTTTGGGCTCATTTCGTTGGTTATGTTGAGACCTTACCTCCGGACTTGATGGAGTGATCTGCAGGTGTACTTCGAAGACTGCTACTGGAACTAATAGCCGAGCTGAGCTAGGTGTGCCGAGTTTTGGCTCATTTCGTTAGTTATGTTGAGACCTTACCTCCGGACTTGATGGAGTGACCTGCAGGTGTACTTCGAAGACTGCTACTGGAACTAATAGCCGAGCTGAGCTAGGTGTGCCGAGTTTGGGCTCATTACGTTAGTTATGTTGAGACCTTACCTCCGGACTTGATGGAGTGACCTGCAGGTGTAATTCGAAGACTGCTACTGGAACTAATAGCCAAGCTGAGCTAGGTGTGCCGAGTTTGGGCTCATTTCGTTGGTTATGTTGAGACCTTACCTCCGGACTTGATGGAGTGACCTGCAGGTGTACTTCAAAGACTGCTACTGGAACTAATAGCCGAGCTGAGCTAGGTGTGCCGAGTTTGGGCTCATTACGTTAGTTATGTTGAGACCTTACCTCCGGACTTGATGGAGTGACCTGCAGGTGTAATTCGAAGACTGCTACTGGAACTAATAGCCGAGCTGAGCTAGGTGTGCCGAGTTTGGGCTCATTTCGTTGGTTATGTTGAGACCTTACCTCCGGACCTGATGGAGGGACCTGCAGGTGTACTTCGAAGACTGCTACTGGAACTAATAGCCGAGCTGAGCTAGGTGTGCCGAGTTTCGGCCCTTTTTGGTAGTTATGTTGAGACCTTACCTCCGGACTAGATCGCGTGACCTGCAGGTGTACTTCGAAGACTGCTACTGGAACTAATAGCCGAGCTGAGCTAGATGTGCTGAGTTTGGGCTCATTACGTTAGTTATGTTGAGACCTTACCTCCGGACTTGATGGAGTGACCTGCAGGTGTAATTCGAAGACTGCTACTGAAACTAATAGCCGAGCTGAGCTAGGTGTGCCGAGTTTGGGCTCATTTCGTTGGTTATGTTGAGACCTTACCTCCGGACTTGATGGAGTGACCTGCAGGTGTACTTCGAAGACTGCTACTGGAACTAATAGCCGAGCTGAGCTAGGTGTGCCGAGTTTGGGCTCATTACGTTAGTTATGTTGAGACCTTACCTCCGGACTTGATGGAGTGACCTGCAGGTGTAATTCGAAGACTGCTACTGGAACTAATAGCCGAGCTGAGCTAGGTGTGCCGAGTTTGGGCTCATTTCGTTGGTTATGTTGAGACCTTACCTCCGGACCTGATGGAGTGACCTGCAGGTGTACTTCGAAGACTGCTACTGGAACTAATAGCCGAGCTGAGCTAGATGTGCCGAGTTTGGGCTCATTTCGTTAGTTATGTTGAGACCTTACCTCCGGACTTGATGGAGTGATCTGCAGGTGTACTTGAAAGACTGCTACTGGAACTAATAGCCGAGCTGAGCTAGGTGTGCCGAGTTTCGGCCCTTTTTGGTAGTTATGTTGAGACCTTACCTCCGGACTGGATGGAGTGACCTGAAGGTGTACTTTGAAGACTGCTTCTTGAACTGATACACGAGTAGAACTAGCTGATAAGAATGTGTATAGTTTTTAACTCTTTAACTCGATTGTGATTTTAGGCCAAGACCTAAGACGTTTGGGAAAAGCTCTGGTAAAAAACTTCATAGATCCAAGATTTAAAAGAAATATGGAACTACAAGAACATTCTTCACATTGTCATACTTAATGTTTTTTTTTTGTTTTTTTTTCCGTCACTTTTATTATTTTTTATCATTTACAGCTCCTGGTCCGGCTTAGTACCAGTGGCGTGCATTTGTTTTCAAACTCAAAGCATTTATTTCAATTAAACCTTGTACAGGCACTTTTGAATTGTCAAATAGTCTGTCAGTTAGTCAGAAAGTTGAAGCTAGTTGCCCATTCCAAAACGTAGATCTCTATGGAGAAGAACGGGCAAGAAACTCCATGGACACTCTTTTAAATCAAGATATTACAAAATCCTGGGTACACTATGTGAGA